>CADWAF010001233.1:0-36903 GCA_902984215.1 Willaertia magna
ATAATAATCATAGTACCACTAATAGTAGCAGCAATCATAGTAACCTTGTACCACCATTGTCATTGAATAAGATTGAATCCTCTAATCCTCATATTCACCCAATGCCAACAAACTCTATACCACCCATTGAACCAAAAGATAATCATTCTAGTCCATATATACTTCCACCTTTGACTTCAATGGAACATTACAGTTCCCCACCACTTCCTGCATATCCTCCATCATATTATCATTATTCTCCAAGATATACAGAACAATATCAATACCCACCACCACATCCAAGTTATTATCCTCCACCAATGAATACCCCACCTACTATGCCAGTGAAGAAGGAAAGTATGGAACCTCCAATGTTACCTCCACCAAGTTATTTAATGTCTTCAATGGATTATTACCCTCCTCATCCACATGCATATAACTATCCTGCACCTTATCGCCATGATCAATATTCTTATCCTGCACCATATCATCCACCTTATGGATACTCACATCCAACACATCCTTATAATTATTCTTTACCACCTGTTAATGCGCCACCAAGATATCCATACGATATAATTGAACAAGAAGAATATAAACCAAATACTCAATTACTACCTTCTGCATCTTACTTATTAAATAATATACCCGCACCACCAAAACCTGTTTATCAACCAAAGGAAACTGTCCAAGTAAGATTGGCACCAGAAGTTGAGCCAGAAGGTTTTAATGTACTTAAGAGAACTAGAAATGATGTCGTTGAAAATAGATTCGTAGAACCTCTCAATAAGAAGACACAACTCGCTTGTAATTCTAACTTGTATTTAGAAACAAAGCCTGTACATCCTACTGTTAACAATCAAAGACAAATACTCACACAACTATAAAAATAAATAAAATCAATAAAAATGTCACATACAATCAAATAATTTATCTGCTTATTGTCATCTTACAAGAAGATAAATAGTGAGGAATTCACATCCAGCATTTCATTTTCAAAAAAAATGAGATTTCTAATATTTGCATCTTCTCTGTATTTATTCTTGGCTGCTTCTGCAGGTGTGCTATTGTCGTAAGTAAGCTTAATAAATAAAAGATCAAAAAACTAATACTTGAATAAAAGTTGGATGTTTATTGCAAATGACGATCCATGGCTTATAGATAGTCACTCTAATAAAGAATTATTATTCGGAAATCAAAATATAACATTTGATGAATATTTCAATTCATTACAAAGCAATTTGACAACAGTTTCACCAAGTGAATCTGTGAAATCAATTTTAAGATTACATTATCAATTTACTTCAATGTTACTATTCCTAACATCTATTTTATTATTATTTGTAGTTTTTCTTGCCGCAAGAAATCGTATCATCACTTTATCCACTCATATAATGTTCGGAATTTGGTTAATAACATTTGCTTATTTAATGAAACCATATGCAAGAACATCTATCCATACTAAATTATTTATGATTGTTCTTATAAGTAATATCATTGGAACAGTTATGTATATCCTACATTTAGTTCAACGTAAGAAGAAACAAGTTGTTGCAACACCATCATCAGCCTTAAAAACAAGTTCAAATAAAAAAAATGACTGAACATATTAAGGGAAGTCATTCATCTAATTTTTCTTGTGAATGTGTTGCTTCTTTTAACAGTCAACAGCAACAACAATTAAATACTTGTTTTTCAATAAAATTTAGTAAAGGAAATGGAAATTATTGTATGACAGCTAATGGAGATAAAACAATTAAATTATTTAATCCATTTAAATCATTTCTTTTATTAAAAGAATATAAAGGACATGGATATGAAGTGAATGACATTGATATCTCTAATGATAATAATAGTTTTATAAGTGGAAGTACAGATAAACAAATTTATTTATGGGACATTAGTACAGGTGAAATTAAAAGAAGATTTAAAGAACATAAAGGAAAAGTAAATGTTGTAAAATTACAAAATGATATTTTAATTTCTGGTTCTTCAGATAGAACTGTTAAACTTTTTGATTTAAAATCAAATAACATTAAATCAATTCAAACATTAACAGATGCAACAGATTCTATTACAACATTAACATGTACTAATTATGAGATATTAACTGGAAGTGTAGATGGTTCAATAAGAATATATGATATTAGAATGGGTAAATTAAAAACAGATCCATTCTATTCAAGTATTGGTCACATTTCATTAACAAATGATAATAAATGTTATTCTGTTACATGTTTAGATTCTACAATAAAATTGATAGAAAAAGATACTGGTAAAGTTTTACAAATTTATAAAGGACATTTAAATGAAAATTATCAATTAAAACATTGTTTTACAAAGAATGATAATTATTTATTAATTGGTTCAGAAAATAATTTAATTTATTATTTTAATACAATGACAGGTGAAGGTAATACTTTCACAAATAATAATATTGTTAATTGTATAGATGTGCATCCAAAAGATAATTATTTTGTAGTTGGAACTCTAGAGGGAAAGTTAGAACTATTATCGTATAATGATGGAGCCAAATAATAACACACTTGACTTTTCTAGATAACTTATCTCCTTTTTACATATGTACTTTCAATTTGTCAATTGTTATTATGATAGTGAAGTTTTAAATTAAAAAAAATGAAATTTGAAAGGGGTGATATTCTATCAATTCAAATAATGAATGCTAAAGAATTAATTTCAGCAGATTTAAATGGATTATCAGATCCTTATATTCAAGTAATTAGTCCAATAGATAATAATAAATTAATATATAAAACTCAAATCATTAATAAAACATTAAATCCAGAATGGTATGAAACATTTCATTATGAAATTGAAAAGGATATTTTATATTCTATGAAATTTAAATTTAATGTGTTTGACCATGATAAATTCTCAAAAGATGATTCTTTAGGAGAATGTGAACTTTTAATTGATGATAATTCACAATGTGATGTTTGGTATGAAAAGGAATTAGTTTTAGAGAAAGTAGAGAAGGGAAGATTAAATATTTGTTATTCTATTCATAAAGCAAAATCATCTGGATTGTTATCATCATCTAAACAAAATCAATCTGATTTATTTAATAATGATGTAATTACTATAAAAGTGTTGAGTGCTGAGAATTTAATGGCAGCTGACAAGAATGGTTTATCTGATCCTTATGTTCAAATAATTACTTCAATTGATAATTTTAAAGTTCATTCAACATCTATAATACAAAATAATTTAAATCCAATTTGGAATAACGAATCTTTTCCATTTATGATAATATCACCAAGTTCATTTGTTGAATTTAAATTAAAAGTGATGGATAAAGATGAATTTTTAAATGATGATTTTTTAGGTGAATTTAATTTAAGAATTGATAAAAAGAAATATGATAAATATAATAAAGATTATACAATTAATTTAATTTTAGATAAAGCTACAAGTGGAAAGCTTACTATTCAACTAAGAATTGAAAAGTTATTAAAATAATTATTTACAACACGTTGATGATGATTGATTATTGTTATTATTATTTGATAAATGTTGACTTGTTGTTTTGTTATTATTCTCTTCATTTAATAAATTATTTGATAAGGATTGATTATTGTTATTTAATTGATTCTCTACAATGTAATCAATCATTGTTTCAAATGCCAATTTAACATTATTTGAATTTTTAGCACTAGTTTCAATAAAATTAATAAAATGAAATCTTTTTACAATTCTTTTAATTTCTTCATCTGTTATTATTTTTTTATCATTTATTAAATCTGATTTATTTCCAATTAATAAAATTGGTACTTTTTCATCTAAATCTTTAATTTCTTCTGTCCATTTAGAAATATTTAAAAAACTTTGTAAATTTGTTAAATCAAATACTAAAATAATTCCATTAGAACATCTAAAGAATGGTGTTACAATGGAATGATAACTTTCTTGTCCAGCTCTTTTAAATTTAATAATTATTTATAATTAATATTTACTTACGTATCCCTATATATTATTTATAAATTTAATAAATTATTTAAATAACTTACCATAATTGAGCTTTTACAATTCTTCCATCATTTAATTTTTTTGAAGTAATTTTAAAATCTACTCCAATTGTAGAGGTGTGAGTGTGATAAAATTCATTTTCTGTGTATTGTAATAATAAACATGATTTTCCAACACCACTATCTCCTACAATTACAATTTTTAATAAAATATTGTTTTTTGAATCACCATGATTGTTGGCGCTTGATTGATGAGTTATTGTCATTTTTTTTTAATTGTTTTAAGAAAATATCTAAAAGTTTGTTGTAAAAATCCTTTCCATGTCTAAAATAGACGTATTTTTTTACATTTCATTAGAAAATATAAATGTATTCCTAAAAGATATTGTCAATCATTAAAATTTTTAATTTGAAGATTTTTTAGGTTGTAAAATCCTGTAGTTATTTTCCAGTAATTATTGTAATGTTAATTTGAAAATAAAAAAAATGAAACGAAATTTAGATGGTAAAGAAATAAATAATAATTTAATAACTACAAAACAAATAAAAATTGACAATAAAATGTCAACAATAAATAATAAACTTTATGGATGTGGTTCTAATTCTAGTTATGTTTTTCCAGGAATTCAAAAAACAAATCAAATTTTAGCTCCAATTCCATTTTCTCTTCCTGGAAATAATAACAATGGAAATTCAACAACAATGAATAATTTATTTAGTTCATCTTCATCATTATTTACCACTACTACTACCACTACACAGTCAAGTAGTTTATTTACTGCCAATAATAGTAATAACAATACTAATGAAGGGTTATCATGTAATCAAATTAAAAAAGTAATTTGTGGAAATGCATTCCTTTTTATTTTATTTGAAACTGGTCAATTATTCGTAAGTGGAGATATTTCTTTAAATTTAGTGGAATTAGGATTGTCACAAAATAGAAATGATTTAAATAAAGGGTGTTGGAATGAAATAAATTTAAATAAATTAAAAGAAGACGATGATGAAGTATTAGATATTGTTTGTGGTACAAGTCATACTTTATTATTAACAAAAAAGAATAAATTATTTGGTTGTGGTAAGAATGAAAAACAACAGTTAAGTGGATTAATTGAAGAGATAGAATCATTAGATGGATTTAAAAGGATTGATTATAAGAAATTAAATAAAGAATGTGATGATATTACTGTAACAAATATTTATTCAAAATATAATACATCAGTAATTAAAGTAATTGAAAATGGTAAAGAAGAATGTTATGTTAGTGGTGATGTAGATAGTTTTGGTCTTTGTCAAGAAAGAGTTAATATGTATTACAAAGATTATAAATCATTTACAAAATTAAATGAATCATTTAATATAGAATTAATTGCAATTGGAAGTGGACATTCTTTTATTTTAACAAAAGAACAATATCTTTATGGATGTGGAAATAATTTTAGTGGTGAATTAGGTTTAGGTGATTGTCAAAATAGAAAAACTTTTTGTAAAGTTGAAAATATTAGAAAAATAGGTAAAATTATAAAGATTGAATGTGGTAGTAGTTATACATGTATTTTAAATAGATATAATGAATTATATGTTTGTGGATCAAATATGAATGGTGAAATTGGTTTAGGCTTTTTTGAAAAGGGACCAGTTAAAACATTTGTTAGATCAACAATTAGTACTTATCCAATAAGAGATGTATCTTGTAGTTATGGTCATACAATGGTTGTGACAAAACATAATGAAGTTTATGGTACAGGTAGTAATTACAGTGGGAAAGTTGGTGTTAATTATATTACTTATTCTTTACAAGCATTTACAAAATGTTATTTAACTAATACTGTTCCAATTAATCATGTTGTATGTGGAGGTGATTTTACATTACTTTATTATAAAGAATTTGAAGATGGCAGAGAAGAGATTGCTTTTAAAGAAAAACTTGTAAATCAAATAACATTTCAAGATATAAATTTTGAATGGTAACAAATAAAATTAACTATATTAATAACAAGCTATCTAATTAAAGATGGCAAGTTAGTTGTCTTGAACATTTTCTAAAATAAAAGGTTCATCAGACTTAAAATCATACCTAGTTGGGGGAATGGTAAAGGGAATTAATCCACAAGCACTCTCTAAAACACTATTATCAATTACATCCTTTTCTATTTTAATATTACTTTTCACTTTCATACAAATAGATAATTCATAATTTGAAATAAATATTTGTGTATCATTCTTTTGTAATTTACCTAAAGCTGCTTGACTTAGATTATGACTTCCAGTACAAATCCAACCATAAATACTATTCTCTTCTTTATCTAATCCAACATGTAAAGCTATCTTAGAGTGTGACAAATGGTTTGATTGAGTAGGTTCATATAAACTCATACATTGCTTAGGGAATGTTTTTGTTTGATAACTTTTACTTCTAAAATGTATCATTCCACCTGCCCTTAAACCAAAATGTGAATTATTTACACATTGTAATGTTGGAAATATAATATGAAATAAATCACCATTGTTAATTGTTTTTGTATAAAAACTAGTTAATAATTCTTTAATCCAATCAGTATTCATTGTTCCTAAACTTGACATTTGATAGTAAACAGGAAATGATTTTAAATTTGTTAATTTATCAAACTCTAATTGTTTTAATGCTTCTTTTATAGCACCATGTCCATATTTCTTTATATCTTTATGATAACCAGGTACAGAAGCAATCAACACTGCATTAGCATTACTAAAATCATATCTCATTAAAAACTTATGAGGTAAATTACAAGTTAAATGTCCCCAAAATTCAAATAATGAATTTTCAAATAATTTACCAAATTTTGTATTATTATTATTATTTCCTTTTAAAGGAAAATCCTGAATCCAAATGGTCTGTTTAAAATTCTCCCAATCAAAATTTGTTAAATTTGCAGAAGTTACAACAACTCTTAAATAACCTTCAAATTCAATAAGAAATAATTTTGCATGCATATTAGAATATTGATTTAATAAAGGAGGATGACAAATACAAAAAGGTGATTTACCAATTTGTAAAATTGTTCTACCTTGTTTTTCTTCAGTTTTACTCCAATGTTTAGAAATTGTTATTGGAATACATTTAGTTTTGAAAGGAATAATTGTTTGAAGAAATTCAAAATCTAAACAAAAGGAAGAAAGAAATATACTTTTAGCTTTGGAAGGTTCTAATATTTGAGTTAAAGTTAGGAAATGATTGGAATCTAATTCATTTTCTAATTTGTTATAGTAAATATGTTCTCCGTTAAAAGAACAAGTACTAATAGTGGTGGTATTAATGGTTGAATTGGTAGTTTTTGATTTATTAATTGTATTATTAGTTACTTTGTTAAGGGTTAAAATATCTTCTTCTTCTTCGTCATCACTTATTACAATAATTTTTCTTTTCTTTGTTTCTTCTTCGTTCTTCTTGTTGCTGCTTCCCTTTTCTTCTTTTCGTTTCATTTTTATTGTTTGTAACTGTTATGCTTACAAAATATTACATATAACCAAGTATAATATAATATTATTTAATAATATTGAAAATTGTGTTTAAGCATTGAATTGCCACTGTTTAAAATTATTATGTTTGTTGATCCTGTTGAAACGAAATCTACTGTACTGAATTGACACATTCAACAAATCAACAATAGGAGTTGAAAAAAATAGAATGAAGAAAAATTCAAAGAAAAACAATGTAATAGAGAAAGATGCTGAAGAGAAAACAACAAAAGTTTGTCCTTTATGTAGAATTATTCATAAAACCTGTTTAACTATTAAATGTGGAACAGGAGAGAAATTCCTTGAATTAGGATTACCTGAACCTTGGGTTGTAAGAGGAAATAAAGAACTTTGTCAATTGTTTAAACAACACAAAGGAGATCCATCATTAAGAAAACAATTTAAAGTAATAATTGAAGAAAGAATGAAAGAAATGTATGAACTGTGTTTAATATTAAAGAAGAATGAGAGTCCACCAACTTTCCGCAAAATCTATTTTCATATTTTGGATGAATTTTATGATGATCTAATTAGTGAAGTTAAAATCATGGAAAAATTTGAAGAGATAGAGGAACAAGAACCACTAAAATTATTTCCAAACAAGAAGGCTAAAGTAAATCTTCTTGAACTGTTGGATAGAGAACTTCCTTCAAATGTAAATATAGATCCAAACCTAACAAAAAAAAGAAAACTTTTAGAGGAAAATAATGCAGAATTGCAAGACAATTTAACTTAATCTCTCTGACTTAATTGAGTGACATAAAATTATTTGAATCCAGCAGTTGTGGAAAGACAAAAAAAAATTAAATAAAAAAATGCAAAATCAACAGGCTTCGTTTGATATACCAACGGAAGAAGGTATTGTCGCCGTCGACCTGTTAAATGATGAATACGAAGGTGTTTTAGACCTTTTAAAAGATGAAAGAGTTAATTTAGATGTGTGGGTAAATGTGGCTGCAGCTTACTACCAAGTCAACAAAATTGAAGAATTTGAAAATTTATTAAAAGAAATTTCTGATGAATCACTAGAACAAATATATGACCAAACAAAATTAACGGAAGGAAGAATTAAAGCATTAAATACTCTAATAGGATATTATATCGAAAAATATAATAAAATTAATGTTGGAAGTGATGAAATTGAAACAACAAATGATGAATATGAAAAGAAGAGAGAAGAGTTATCTAGTACTATTAGCAAATTAATAAATGAAGCAGAGCAATTGGATGTAGATAATCCTTTAACCTATATTTCTAAAGGAGTACTTTATTTAAGTCAAGGAGACTTGGATAAAGCAGAATTTCAATTTGATTATGTTTTAACAGCAAACAAAGGAAGTATACCTGCTCTTTTAGGACGTGCTTGTATAAAGTATAATAGAGGATTATTTAAAGATGCTTGTTCAATATATGAACAATGTCTTAGATTATGTCCAAATGGTCCTGCAGATATTAGATTGGGCTTAGGTTTGTGTCATTATCAGTTAGGACATTTAACAAGAGCCAGACAATGTTTCGATAGAGTGTTAGAGTTGGATCCTAATAATGTCTCCGCATTAGTTGCATTGGCAGTTATGGACTTAAACTCTAAAGATGAAGCACTTTTACAAAATGCTGTTAAAAATTATTTAAGAAGAGCTTATGCATCGGACCCTAATAATGCTATGGTACTAAATTTATTGGGAAATCACTTTTTCTTCAAAAGAGACACTGATAAAACTCAATCACTTGCTTTTACTGCTTATCACAACTCTAAAGTCAACAAAATCAAGGCAGAAAGTTGTTATAACATGGCTAGAGCTCATCACTTACTTAATAATTATGACATGGCATTTAAATATTATTATCGTATTGTTTCTAGATTGTGGCCAGAATATAATTTAGCGAGATTTGGTCTTGGTCAGTTATATATTCAAAATAATGATATTGATAAAGCTATTGAAGAATTTGAATATATTTTAAAGTCAGAGCCTGAAAATATTGAAACAAATGAAATATTGGGACATTTATATGCCAAAAAAAGAGATCCAAAGAAATGTTTGAAACATATGAAAAAAGTCTTAGGAAAAGATCAAGATAATAATGTGGATGCCCTTCTTCGTGTTGGTGAATTTGAACGTACTGATCTAAAATCAGCTTTGGATTGTTTGTTAAACGCCAAAAGAATAATGGAGGAGAAATCACTAGATATTTCCTATGAATTGTATAATAATATTGCTGTACATCAATATAAACTAAGTCAATACACAGAATCAGAAGAAAACTTTAGAAAGGCTCTCTCAATAGCTGACTGTAAAGTTCTGGATAATCTAGATGATTTAGAGGAAAACATTGTATTAGAACATGTCACCATGGTATATAATATTGCTAGGTTATTTGAAGTAACAAAGAAACATGATATAGCTGAAAAACTATATTGTAAGATTGCAGCCCAACACCCTAGTTATGTAAATGTATATCTTCGTTTATCTAAAATGTATCAAACAGCAGGAAATCAAGAGAAAGCTATTGAAATGTGTAAAATAGCAACTACACTTGAACCAGTCAATCCACTAACTTGGGCATTTACTGGTCAAATTTATTTAGAACAAAATGACTTTTCTAATGCTCAAAAATCTTTTGAACATATTATTAATAATATTGATAAGAGTGACATTTATGCCTTACTAGGTATGGGAAATATTTATTTCCGTTCGTTAAGAGCAAATGTTAGAGGTAGTAATGTAGATGAAAAGGAATTAAAAAGAACTGAAAAACACCTTGATTATGCTCAATCATTCTTTGAAATGGTTCTTAAATTAGATGGAAATAATATGTATGGAGCCTTAAACAGTGGTTGTGTGTTATGTGAAAAGGGTTATGTAGATGATGGTAAATCATTAATAACTAAAGTAAGAGAAGTATGTATAGGTGATGTTAATGATTTAAAAGATATCCCTGAGACATATGTTAACCTTGGTCATTTATGTATGATTCAAAAGCAATATGTTCAAGCGGAAAAGTACTATTCAGTATGTTCCAAACGATTCTTTAATGATGAAAATGATGTAGTATTAATGTTTTTAGCCAAGGCTTACTTTGATAACAACA
Organism: Willaertia magna; assembly: GCA_902984215.1. Classification (NCBI taxonomy): domain Eukaryota; phylum Heterolobosea; class Eutetramitea; order Acrasida; family Naegleriidae; genus Willaertia; species Willaertia magna. The sequence continues at coordinate 10,557 of CADWAF010001233.1, forward strand.
AATTAGAAAATTGTTTAGAGATTATTCAAAAATTAGAGAAAAAGGAACCTGAGAATATAACAATCAAATTTAACATTGGTGTTACTTATTATGAAAAATGTAATGCTATTTTGTCTCAAAAGCATAAGGATTTAAATGAAGGAAAGGCTGCTCAAGATTATCTTGAAAAAGCAAACAAAATATTTACAGATATTTCAAATAGAGAGATTAATACTAGTGGTAAAAAGACATCAGAACATTCTTTACCTGAAGCCTTTGTAGTTCACAAAGCAAAAGAATTTCTCAAGTTGACTGAAGGAAAAACAAAGAAGAAATTGGATCACTATTTTGAAAAAGCACAAGAAGAAGAAAAAAGAAGAGAAGAGCTAAAGAAAAAGCAAGAAGAAGCTTTCAAATTATTAGAAGAAGAAACAAGAAGAAAACTTGAAGAAGAAGAAAGACAAAGAAGAGAAAAAGAAGAAGAAATGAACAGAAGATATAGAGAAAACCAAAATAGACTTGCAATGATTATAAGTACTACTACACAATTCGCTGAAGATGAAGAAGATGACAAAAATAAGAAGAAAAACAAAAAGAGAAAGAAGAAAGAATTTATGGAAAATGAAGAATTACCAGAAGATGGTGGGGAATATAAAGAAACTGAAAAGAAAAAAAAGAAAAAGAAGAGTACTACAAAAGAAAAGAAATCCAAGGGGGAAAAGGGAGAGAAGAAAAAGAAACGTCTTAAGAAAAAGTCTACTGATGACAAAGATGAGGATACAGATATGTTTGGAGATGTTGGTGGTTCTAGTGACATTGCACCTAAATCCAGGACAGTTGAAAGCGATGATGAGGAAGTTAATGAGGCAGCTAAAGTAAATGTGGAAGGAGAAGAAGAATTTAACTTTGACGATTGAGACCAATAAAAAAAACCAATTATGCAACACAATTTTACAAACAAAACACAAATTGCCTATTCGTTTTTGGAGAATCAAGTGATTTCCTTATAGACCCAATAGGCAATGAACTTTCCCGTAATGATGCTCGGGTTATGGCAACAAGCATCCATTCGTAATTTTTTGCATCGCCATCAGTCCCTTATAACCCAGAATCGTTATTGTTATTGCGTTCGTAGTCTCCCCATAAAAGCTGTTCTTAACTTTCTGGTCGTAAATGAAAAAAAGAACACATATAGGCTTTAAACAAATAACGTATTTCTAGAGACAACTAATTTTCATTCATCTTCATACGATCAAAAAAGAATAAAACAATAAGCATAATGAATTGTTTGGATTATTTAATTGGAACAATGGTACATAATGTACCATTTCATCAGTCAGTTGAATTAATTGATCAGTTATTAGAAGAAAGAATAGACTATAGTAACTGCAAAGCATTAACAGAACTGTTCAATGCAGTATCTCCCTCAACAATAACAACAGAATACAATTCTATAACTGAAAATAATTTCAGTACAACCACTACCTTTCAAATCAGTCATGATTTAGAGTCAACAAATGCAAATAAGAGAAAATTTACTTCATTTTCAACTGAACAAGAAATAACAGCAACATTTGAATTTACAAAAAAAAGAAAACAATACCAATTAAATCCAAATGTTAAAGTTTTATTACAAGATAAATATAATGCATTAAATAATTATAAAACAACGTCAATGGATGATTCAATTAATGCAACTAATTTAGTTTGTAAATATAGAGCTAAAGAATCTTTACAACAATTTTATTCTTCTATAAAAAAGAATCCATTTAATTATCATTCTTATTTTCAATTATTAGAAGTTTTTAGACTTTTAGATAAAAATAATGAAACAATGAAATGGTTAAAAATTGCAATAAGGAGATGCGAAGAAGAGTTAAATATTTTAAATGAAATTTTAGAAAAAGTAAAAGAGAAAGAAGAATGGAATAAAATATTTAAATTATTAGTAACTAAAACAACTGCAATACAATTAGTTTTTAAAGGTTGTTTACATCATTTTAATCAATTGTCAAATCCAAATGAATATTTCTATTCAGCTATTGATATTGATGATAATTGTTTTTATGGTTTTTATTTTATTGGAATGTTGACTGGATTCCAAAAATTATATCAAAGAGATTATACAAATAACTCTATTGATTATTTAGAAAAGGCGTTGAAAAGTAGTTGCAATAGAGAATTATGTTTTGGATTCAGAGGAGATTTGAATAATAATTTGATTGATATAAATTATGGAAATGATATGCTGACACCTTTCATACATTATATGATTGGATTATTACAATGGAGAAATGGTGAAACAACAAAAGCATTAGATCAATTTGAAATGGCATTACAATATCAACCTGAATTAATATTAATTTATTTAAATAGAATAACTTTATATCAACAAACAAAACGTTATGATAAAGCATTACAAGATAATGAAAAGCTATTAAAAATAGTTATTAATTATCCAAAAGAATTAAGAACAGAAATATCTATATGTTATTTAAACAGAGCTTTACTTTTATTAGAGATTAAAGAAAGGAATACAATAGGTCATGTATTGGATTGTTTAGAGTTAGCATTCCAATATTGTAATGTTAATATTTGTGCCTTAGATTGGTTATGTGGAATACAAATAAGTAGAGGACAAATATCATTAGAGAAATATACTAGTTATGCAAGTAAAGTTTTGGAAAATTTAGGAAATTTAGAAAGAGATGATGTGATAAGATTTTGTAAACTACAAATCCACATGTATCGATTATTTAAGGTTGAAAAACAAGTTGCTCATTGGACTAAACAATTACAATTTTATAACAATGCAAACTCTAGAGTTCAATAATTAAAATAATAATACTAATAATTCTAATTGAAAAACTAACAATTGTACATAAAAAAATAAAACGTTTAATTTCCCGCCAAAATAATTGGATTTTTAATTTTGAAAAAAATGTTCATTCGTAATTTGGACCTTCATCCAAATACAAATCGAAATTTTGATACCTTTTCGGATGGGAACATGCTTTATGTGAATGCTCACAGAATAGGTTCAAACAACAAGCCAAGTGTTTCCGAAAAGCGAAGATCTTCATTAATTCAACTGTATCATCAATCTAACAATGTTAAAAACATAAAGAACTATAACCCTCCTAATGTCATTAAACCAAATAATAATTTAACTAAATTCAGTGGATCATCTTTTAATCCTCCCTTAACAAATAATTTAAATTCAATACCCCCTCTGTCTGAAATAAATAATAACCCTACAACTCTGCTGCCTCCCGCCTCACCCGTTTCTTCTAATGGATCTTCTGAATCAACACCTACCTTAAATATTGCTAATGAAACCACTAACAATGTAAATAAGACCCAATTTAATGGATATACAAATTCTAACTCAATAAGCCCCTCTAGTAGTATTAGTACTATTCCACCAATAGCTAGTCCAAAAGAAAAAAAAGAACAACCTCCTGCTTTACTTCCTGATGAAATTTTAATACATGTTCATGATGAAACAAATAAAATCAATAAGGACTTTATTTGTAATAGAGATATACTAATTAAAGAAATGAAATATTTTAGAGCTTACTTATCAGAAAGTAAAACTAAGAACGAAGATATAGATATATCTGTTCACTGTGATGTAAATATATTTCAATGGTTAATGGATTACATTAAGCGACCAAATAATGCCCCAAAGTTGGAAATTAATTGGGCAGTTTCAATTTTAATATCGTCACACTTTTTGGAAATGGACAATCTGGTGGAAACTTCTCTAGATTTTGTTTATGAAAATTTTAATCAAATCATAAAACTACCAATTGACCTTGATTGTATACATAATGATTTAATAGAAAGATTGGCAATAAAATTTACAGATTGGGAGCTAGATGAAATTAGAGATAGAAAGGATAAAATATTAAGTAAATTATTTATGAAAAAATTAGAGGCATTGCTTGAAAAACCAGAAAATGCTTTGTACAGATGCTCAAAATGTGGGAAATTGTTTACAAAAGCTCATTATGAATGGATGGTTTGTAACAGTAAAACAGCTAAGCTGCATATTGATTTTCATGGTAGAGCAATATCAAGACACACAGTTGACAAAGATTGGAATATTCATAAATATTTGTTAAAATTAAAAAAGTCAGGAATGACATGGAGAGAAATATATTGGAAATGTTGGAGTTTGGTTCATTCTTTTTATTGTACTAGATGCAAACATAGGTTTACTGCTGCAGAGTTTGGTCATTGCAGCTTCCATAAAAAGGAACCAAAGTTTGAGGCCGGTTCCATAACTGGAGAATATCCATGTTGTGGTGGAAAGGCACTTAAATTTAATAGTGGATTGGTTGTTCCTAAGGGATGTTGTACAAGAAATCACGTGATAAATGAAAGTCAAGAAAAAGATGAATCTATCTTAACTGACAATAGACCACTAAATATTTTATTAAGCAGACACCATAACCTTTTGATCCCGTATGGAGCTAATGAAGATAATACAGAAACCAATGAGGAAAATTCTGAAGAAGACATAGATATTGATATTGAAATATTGAATATTGAAAATAATTTAGAAAATACAACAATTGAGACAGAGGATGAAGACGAAGATAGCCCAGAACAAGTTAACTTTTTTAAATCTGGCTTTCAAAAATATGTAAGTTTATAGTTTTTCAATTTGTCTCACTTTTATCAGCAAATATTTGACGAATTTAATGGTACAGATGCCAGCAAAGAACCCGAGTCCTTATCAACAATAAATATCAAGAAGAAGACTTTAAATAAAAGGTTTAATAACTTGGATCTACAAAGAGATGTTGATAGAGAAAACCTGAATGAGATTATCAAGATGCTTAGAAAATGTAGGAAAGACCAAGCGACAAAAACTAAGGCTCCACCAATTGCAAAAAAGAAAAAACCTCAAACATCTTCAGCGAAAAGTCAAGGAAAAGAAGGTAAAAGCACAGCATCCAATAGGCCTTCAAATATTAAAAGTAATTTTAGAATTTAAACAATCTTTTGTATTTTCAATCTACAAAAAAATGATTTCAGGGAATGAATCAGTGGTAAACCCGAATGAGGGAGGAATGAAAGTTAAGGAAAGAAATCTCAATAGTGTAAGAGGGAGAAGAAAAAAGTATCTTCAAGAACAAAAGAATACCCTTTCTCAACAAACTGTGGAAGAAAATTTAGAGGATGAAACAACAGAATCTAAAGAAGAAATTCAAATTCCTAGAGGACAAAGTGAAAATCAAAGTGGTGAGATTCCCTTACAAGCAAAGAAAGGGTGGCAAGAAGAAGGAATTCCAAAAGAACAAAACAAAAAAAAGTTTTTTGGTTTATTTAAGGGAAATAAGAATGAAAGGTTTGTAGATTGTTACCTTAATTAGCTAACTTTGTAAAGCAAAAACACTACTAACGATACTACAACTTCTTCCTACATTTTTCAAAATGTACCAAGGTCGTTAGATGATAAGGGTGGTGACTCTACAGGCATAACACTCATTCCTTCTTTAGATGACACTTCAGAGGATATTGTAAATACAGCCGCAGCAGAAGCACCAAAAGATTACTCCTCACAAAAAGTTCAGACTTTACAAGAATTAGACCAAAATACAAAAGCCACACTTCACCATTTCCTTAATATGAAATATGATAATAGAGGTATAGATTTATCTCTATTGACATCTGCCCTATCTTTTCCGTTAGATGAGCTAGAAGTAGATGAAGAATGGAATCATAATACTTTTGTTCAAACGCTTCTTCACTCAATGAAAGAGGAAAAGAAAATTTCTACCAACAGTACTTTATCTACAACTACATTACCTAGAGATGGTAAAACCTTAATGTAAATCAAAATTCGATTCCTCTTTTGCTGCTTTTGGTTTTAACTCTTCCTTAACTTTTTTATAATGAGTGATAATGGTATCTAATGATTTTGTGACCTCAGATTTTAAATCCTTTTTTACCTGGTCATAATCTCTAATGTTCTTTTGGCCATTCTTCCAAGTACAATAAAATTTGTAAAATACACTTAAATATCCATCATTCATAACCCTTAGGAGGGATTTTCCTTTTGCTAAGTTGTTTAGTTTTCCTTCTAACAACATGGTTAACAGAATTTGTGTCATGTTAAGCGACACTACTGCCAAGGGAAATGTTTGGGTGTTGGAAAGAACAAAAAGGTCTGTTGCAAGCTTTTCATCTTCTTGAACTAGGTACAACAACTGAAGAATTCCAAACATTCCAACTCCCCTTAAATCTGTCTTTGGATCAGAACCTTGAAACCCAATTGACTCCCAGTGAGAACCAATGGAAGGGCATATATTTTTATCTCCTGTTATTTTTCTGTAGAGCGTGAACATTTGTCTCTCATGTTCCACTTTACTGTGATCCAAGGGTATTAAAGAAATGGAGAGAATGAATATTATCTCATCTTCTAAATCTTCATTTTTCGATTCAAAGCATGAAAATAACTTTTGAAAGAAAGATATATCTTCATTATAAGCATTGTACTTTTCGTTTGCCATTTCCCTTTCTTTTGGCAGGTCTAAATTTTGATAGTAATCTAAGGCTTCTGTAAATTTCATTGGTAGCTCTGTACTGTCTACTGTTGAAATTTGCCCTGAATGAATTCCATACTGTTGTTTTTCCCTTAAATTTTGTATATCATCCCATTGTTTCTTTGCTCTTTCTAACTCGTCTACTTCAACAAGGTCTACAGTTTCTTGGTGAACCTCAAAAACTACAACTGGAGGCTTTGGAGGTAAGATAGAACTTTCTTCTTTGATTTTTGGGATTATTTCTTCTTTTTGTTGTAAATTTTCTTTGATACTTTCCTCAACAATTTTAGTATTATTATTATTTTCTTTTAAGGCTTCCTCAAATAAATCATCGAATTCCTTACTAATGAATTGATTATATTGGTGTTTGTGGGTGCCATCTACCTCGAAGGTTTTTCCTAACTCTCCAAGTTCAATCTCAATCTCCTCATCTAATTCGAAATCCTGGTTTAAAGACATTTTTAAACAAATTGAAATAAAAAATGGCGCACAAAAACAAAGAAGACAATAAGAAGGAAAGAAACAACAATGAAGATGAATCGGAACAAATTGAAAAGAAACAAAACCAAGAAAAAAGAAATCAATCTTATAGGAATGTTATTAAAGGACCACTCCGATTAAAAAAGGGTGGATTATCTAAAATAACTAAACCTTCCAAAATGTCTTCTCATTTAAACCCAGAAGAAACGAACATTAATTTAGATCCAAGTGAGATTGAACATATTGAGAAAACAGAAGCACAAAAGAAATATGAGGAAAAAACATTGGATAAAAAGAAACAATTAATTAAAGAAAAAGCTCAAAAATCTTACAGAGAGAAAATTAATGAATTCAATGAAAAAGTTTCTAAACTTTCTGAATATAACGATATGCCTAAAATTTAATTGTAATTTTAGTGATGTTTCTTTGTTACTTCAAGTGTTACAGAATAATTTGATAGTTGTTTATTGTGTATTATAATGTAAATTTATTAAGTTGAGAATGCAAATTGTAATGACAAAAATAAATGTTCAATACTTTATACGTTTTTGAAAGACAAGACTTACAATCTTATTAAGGTACGCTCTTTGTATCTTGTTATCAATACTATATCATTTTCACTCCTCTTCTATTAAATTAAAAAGGGGTTGAATATGGGGCGCAAAATACTTCTGTTCAATTATACTCATGCATGAAAATTGATGATTCTATTTGTATGGAATTGTAATTGTATTATTATTTCTTATTTTTTCTTTCCAATTCATTTAAATATTGTTCTTTTAATGGATTAATACAGGAATCAATCAATTGAACTAAATTAGCTTGATATACTCCAGAATTATATAAATGTGACAATGAAGAATTATCTTCTTCTAATGCTTGATGATATTCATTTTGTTCTTCTTCTATTATTAATTCTTGTAATCTAATCATTCGTTCTAATGAATGTTTAGGATAATTACCATTGTCAATTATTTCTACAGGAATTGGTGTAGATACTAAGGTTGTTTGAGAATCATCTTCAAATTTTAATGATGATATATCTATACTTGAATGCTCTGATAAAGCCATTAAATGCTGTTGATTTAAAAGTGATGTTTCGACTTGTGATGATTGAAAAGCATGTAACTTTATACTTCCAACATTTCTTTTATCATAATTAAATAGAGAGACTATTAATCCAATAAAACCTTTGTCAAGTTGTTGATATTGATATTGACAATTAAGATCAATAGTTGAAGGGAAACAAATAAATTCTGGATGACTGTGATACCATCCTATTACTCTAGTATTAATACTATCATCTATTGTAGCTTTTTCAGCCATATTACTTGCATTAACTAATTGTTCAGCAGAAATTTCAACTCTGTCTCTTCTCTTGTCTAATCTTCTTAGAGGACCTAAAATTTTAAAGTTTAATTTAAAATCTATAAAACCTACATATATCCCAAACAGTACAAACTTTATTAACTTCATCTAAATTTCCTAATAATAAACCCATTATCTCTTCATTACTTGTTGTTAAAGCATGTGCTAAACAAGAACTAAAACAATCCTTTGTGACCAACACCTTCATCAATTTAAAATCCTCTTTTTGCATTTTTATTTCGGAAATAAAAAATGCTAAAACTTCAAAACGTCTTTGCCAATAAAAGTTTTTTAAAATCATCATCTACACTAAGAAAAGTGGCATCTATTAAAGTTATTTCAAATTCATTATTGATTAATAAATTATTTAATAATCGCAACTATTCATCTATACATGTAGAGAATTTACCTTATACTTATCAACCTTTTCCTCACTCACATCCACATCTTTTTAATACTAATGAAATTGTTACGGGTTTCACAAAAGATGAATTTTTAGAAAGACAATCAAAACTATTAAAATCAATGGAAAAAAATTCAATTTTAATTATTGGTTCAAAAGAAGAATCGCCAATGTATCATCATGTAAATTATCCATATAGACAAGATTCTAATTTTTATTATTTAACTGGAATAGCAGAACCTGATTGTCTTTTTGTCATTAAGAAAATTGATGAACACCAAGAAATAAAGATACTTTACATTAGAGAGAAAAGTAATAAAGAATTATTCCAAGGACCAGTTAATGGAATAGAGACTGTTACAAAATATTGGGGAGATAATATTCAAATTAAACCATTAAAATATTTATTAAGAGATTTAAAAACATATTTAAACAAAGATATTTCAGTTCTTTATTATGATCCTAGTTATAATAATTCATTAACAGAATATATTGTTCAATGTACTGGAGGACCAGAAATATTTAAACAATCAATGAATAATGAACTTAAAAAATCATTTACTATTGCTTATCCTAATACTTTAATTGAGAAATTAAGAAGTATTAAATCAAAAGCAGAGATTGAAATGTTTAAAAAAGCTGCAAAGATTAGTGCTGAAGCGTTTAAACAATTAATGAAGAAAGTTAAACCTGGAATGACTGAAGCTCATGTTGAAGCAATTCTTGAATTTGAATGTAAATTAAGAGGTGCTCAAAGACTTGGCTATCCACCTGTTGTTGCAGGTGGTGATAGAGCAAATGTTATTCATTACTTAATGGGAAGTCAAGTAATAAAGAATGGTGATTTAATTAGAATTGATGGAGCAGCTGAATATTTTGGCTATCCTAACGATATTACTAGAACAATACCTATCAATGCTAAATTTACTGAATTACAAAGAAAATTATATACAATAGTTCTTGATATACAGAAACAATGTATTGAGTATTTAAAGAAACACACAACCGAAACAATTACAATAGATTCTTATCATCAATATTGTTTTATGTTAATAGAAGATGCATTAGGACATTATTTTAATATTGGTGCTGGATCTACTGCCAACCCACTTAGTGTTAAGGAATTAGTTGACGTTATTTTCCCTCATATGGTTGGTCACCCTCAAGGCATGGAGATTCATGAAAAAGTACCAAGAAATAACGAAGCTTTAAAACCAGGTATGATTATTACATGTGAACCAGGAATATATTTCCCTTCAAACATTAGAGCATATATACCTGATTATTTAGTTGGCCTAGGTGTTCAAATAGAAGATGATATTTTAATAACAGAGGATGGCGTTGAAGTGTTAACAAAAGATACTCCTAAAGAAATTGAAGAGATAGAAGAGATTATGAGCACAGCAAAGAATTGTTCCATCAATGAAGATGTAGAAGGAATTCATTATGTAAAACAAAACTTCTCTTGCTAATTTGCTTGTTGGCATAAACCTTCATCTCTATGAATTTCAAAAAATAAAATGACAGCGACATTGTAAAACTCGAGCCAACCATTAAAAATTAAATTTTTGTTTCGAAAAAAATAAAATAACAGCCATAATGCCAGCAAAGAAGCAAACCACTACTACAACAACTGCAAAGAGAGAAACTGCAGCTAAAAATATTAATAAAATCACCAAAAGAGGTAGAGGAATCAGAGCACACACCCTCTGGACTACTACTACTTTCTCCAGAGCAAAACCACAACATTTACCAAAGTCTCCAAAATATTTAAGAAGAGCTTTACCAAAAGAAAGAGCAGCTGATAAATATCAAGTTCTCCAACATCCAAAGACTCTCCAAAATCCAAAAGTTTCCAAGGCAATTGAAGATAATAACACAATTTCATTCGTTGTAGACTTAAAGGCAACAAAGAAATCCGTCAAGAAGGCTTTCACTGAAATGACAAATCAAAAAGTTGCTCACGTTAGAACTGTTATTACTGCAAGAGGACAAAAAGTTGCTTTAATCAAATTACCAGAATCTGTTGAAGCAGTAGAAGTTGCAACCCAAATCGGTTTATGTTAAATTAATAATAAATTTTTTAAATGTTAAAAATATAAATTATGAAAACAATAATTAAAATTTTATTTCCGAATCTACATAATCTACAGGTGGTTCTGTTAAGCCTGGAACGAGGATTGCTACATTATTTCCATTCAAAACTATTGAACTCAATTTCTTTTCTTTTCTTGCTCCTTCTTGATTGTAGGAATACTCTGTAACATCATCTAAAACCATGTTTATATAGTCATCAAATCCTCTCAATTTTCCAACTAATTCTTTATCATCCTTCATTAAAATAAAAATTGATGAACCAACACATTTATCCATTAGTTCTTTCTTTTTGTAAGATTGTATAATTAATTAACAAATTACATACCCAAAGGTTGAATATTGGGAATAGAAGATTGTTGTTCGGAAGACATTTTTTATTTGAACAATTTTTATTACAAAAGTACAACAAAAGGAGCTATCAGATCGGCCTATGTTTTCACTCATGTTGCTCACCAAGTAATAGAAGAAAAGCTTATTTAATGTAAGAGTATTTTCAGTTTGTCTTTTGAAAATATCTTATCGGAAAAAAGAATAATAACTCTACTATGTTGCCTTTGATTGTTAAAGTTTAAACCTTTACTTTAACAACCCTATTGTAACATAGAAATTGCAAGTTTTCAGAATACCATGGGAAGAGAAAGAATGTGTCTTTTTATCAAATAATAAGCATAATCCTCCATCACCCAATGAAATCATACCTTTTACTCAATCATCACTTAGCTCCTATTTTTTATTTAAAAAAAAAATTAAAAAAAAATAATGCAAGCAAAACCCGCATCTAGTTCGTGGAGAACAGCTCTCTCACTATCGGGACTAGATGATCAGGGTCAACAAGTTTCTAAATCACTTTTAAAATCGGATGTAACATTAGAGGATAGTACATGTTTTACTATTCACAATGAACATAATTTTATTATTCAAGGAAGTATTTCCGGTAAATTTCAAACAATTAAGCCTCTTCAAAAAACAAAGAACGATGCGAAACAATATTCAACTACAACAACGTTATTAGATAAAAAGGATTCAACACAATCTGTAATTAATGTTTTTTCACCAACATTTGGGGGTAAATTCCCTGGACCAATATATTCAATGGATATGAAGAATGATTATCTTTTAATTGGTAGTAATAACGGTGATTGTTTTTTAAAAAGAATGGATATTTCAAATGAAAAGAATAATATTGAATATTCTTCTGTGAAATGTACTTGTTATTCTCATCCTAAATTAAAGAAGAGTGCTGAATCACAATTATTTACAGTACCTTCTCCTGAACAATATACTTTTAGTACAAGAATTACAAATATTGAGATTAAACCAGAAGAACAACTTTCTTCTTTTCATACAATTGAAAATAATAGATTACATATTTGGAATTTTGAGAAGGAAGATGGACCTGCACAAACTATTCAAGGATCTAGAAGTCCAATATGGTGTAGTGCTTGGAATCCTCATAATTCAAATATTATTGCAATAGGAGGTGTTAGTAAAACTGTAAAATTAATTGATGTAAGAAATTTAAATAGTAAATTAGGTGGGGATGGTATTGTAATGTCACATAATGATTCAATAACAGATGTTAAATGGAGTCCATTATTACCATATTGGTTAGCGAGTAGTTCAACAGATGGATTAATTTACATTTGGGATCAAAGATATTCAAATGAACCAATAATGAAATTAGAGGGACATAATAATATTGTAAAGAAAATAGCATGGTCTTATTCTCATGCAGAATTATTATTAAGTGGAGGAATAGATCATACTGTGAAGTTATGGAGTTTACAAGTAAAACCTCATTATGTATTAAGTACAATAGATAGAAATAATTTTACAGATGCTATTATTGATGTTAATTTTTCTAGAATTAATTATAATCAATATTTTGCTTTATCTGCTAGTGGTGAGTTAATTGCTGTGAATGTTGGTCCACAAGTATTAGATCCATTAGTTCAATCTAGATTTATAGATAAAGATGATGAAAATGTAGATCCAGATGCTAATGATATTCATAATATTGAAAGAAATATTTATCATCGTAATTTACATCAAGCATTTAGTGATGTAGAAAGATTAGCAACCAAATTTAAAGAACAAAATAAGTTAGAAAAAGCTTTAAAATTGTTAGATATTTGTAAAATAAGAACTTTACCAACAACTAAAACAAACAATCCAAAATTAAGATTTCAAAGAGAATTGGAAGATTATTCTTATTATATTCCTCCAAATTTATCATTTTCTAAAAAGATGCAAAGACCTGATGAGAAAAAGATTGATGATTTAATTTTGAATTGTAAAATTTTAAGATTTGTACAAAGAAATGAGTTTAATGAGATTACATTACTAGAAAAGAAATTACTTGATTTATTAAAGAAAGACAGCCAGAGAATTGATGTATCAACCATAGAAGATGTAATTAAATTATATTTATCCCATGATTATAGAAGAGGAATGGATTTAGTAATAGAAATTGCAGAGATATTTAAAGATGATTTTGGTGATTACAAGAGAGTTTTTGAAAATATTTTAAGTCCAACAATATTTGAAGTGACACATAATCAAGCTTTGAGGGAAAGTGGTTATAGAAGTTTACAAAAAGCTTTCCAAAGCACAGACTATATAATTGAACAATTAAAACTACAACGAGAAGTAATTAGTTATTTATGGGAATATCCTGACAGTGCTAAACGAATTGTAAATTATGTTGCAGATACTTATCTGGAAATACTATCAGTTGGTTCATTAAGAGCTTATTTAAATGCTTTGCTTTGTTTACAAATGTATGATAAGTTCTTTATTGTTTGCACAAAGCTTCTTCAGAAAATTCAAGGTTTTGACATTGCTGTAATATGTAAAGATTTGATGAAAAATGTTGCCTTTGCTGATTTTTTGAAGCAATTGAACAATGATATTCTTAATAGTGATGTAAGTAGTATTTCTTTCACCTTTCTAACTTTTAAACAAGCTATTGAATGCGGTTGAAAGTAAAGGATATACTAAAAATTTTCCTGCTGCCAAATGTTTGGACTTTTTACTTCAAACAAAGAATATTGTTTTTCAAGTGTTTAGAATAGCCATTTACTGCCCTATTGTTCCAAATTATATGACCTCCATCTTGACAGCAACCATACAAAAAATTGTAACAATTTATGAATATTGTTGTGAAACTTTAAGTAGGTCTACACAATACTTGCCTGAGGCCAAGAAATTAGCAGAAGAAGTTATAAAGCGTTTTGAACTCAAGAAGCTGTCTCAAAAAGGAGGCGAATTACCAGAGTATCAATCGGAAATAGTGAAAATTGTACCAATATTAGATAGTGTTCTGAAATAAATTAAGGAACCAAAAATCTGGGCACTCCTTTTGGAACACCAAACTTTTCTTCACTGCTCCTTACTTTTCTTATGAAATTAGGAGGCACTGACCGTTTTTTAGATTTGGAAAGAACTGATATACTCTTATCTGCTTTTTTTCGTTTGTCTTCTGTATTGTATTGCTTTCTATTTTGTCTCAAAACTGGAGTACCAGATTCATATCCATTAAGGTTAGAGTCATATTCTACATTAAAAACTTTCTCGGTATTATCACCAACATCCAGTTGGGGCAGTATTGGTGTTTTTTGTTGTAAATCATATGAGGCAGTTTCATTGTTGTACAGTTGTGCTTGTGATGAAAAATTAGAATTCCACATTGAAAGGGCTTGTACTACAGAAATGTTGGATTTTAATTCTTCTGCTTTTTTTTCCTGAATTTGTTTGGCTGTTCTTCTGGCACTTTCCATAATATCGTCTCTTGCTTCTAATAACTTGCTTATTCTTCTAGGTGTTAAATTTTTATCTACATGTTTCAAAGCTAAGGCTCTAGATCTCCACTTTTCCATTTCTGTTTTTGCAATTTTATATTTATCATGTATTCTATTCAGATTATCAGCCATTACTTCAAGTTCTGTATACAAGACTTCAAAATCAGCGTTCTGGGATCTAGACTCAAATAAATCATCTTCTAATGTTTTAATTTTTTCTTGTTCATGTAATAGACGATTGTGCAAATCCCTCACACTAGAACTTTGTCTTAATGCTTCTTGTTGATTTTCCTGATTATCTTTTTTCAATTTTTCATTTTGTAATTGCAAATTTTTAAGTCTATTTAATACACTTTCTAAGTTGGTATTTTGTAAGGAAAGCATATCTGTGACACGAATATTCTCTTGTATTGCATCCTTACTGTACTTATCTAATTCTTTGTAAGCCTTATTTGCGTTCTCTTGAAGTTTTGCTTCAAAATCCTTTTACTTGTTAATAAATAAACAAATTATTAAAACTTACCATTTCCAATTGTTTTTTCCACTTCTCCATCTCTAAAATAGATGTTTCAGACTCTAAAGCATTTACCATATTTAATTTCTCTAATTGTTCCTGCAAGTTTTTCACTGTATCTCTCAACTCGACATTTTCTCTTTCATAAAATTTATATATATTAACTTCATCTTCTAATCTATTTTTCTCTAAGGTTAAACTCTTAATTTTATATTCATCTTCCATAGTTTTTGTTTTCATTTCTTCCGCAAAAAGTTCAAACTCTTGTTTTGCAGATAACCGGAGTTTCTTAATTTCTTGCTTTAATTGTAATACATAACTTTCTCTTTGTTCTGCAGTTTTCTTTAAAAAATCTATTACACTATTTTGATCTTCAATTTTATCTTTTAATTTATTATTCTCTATTCTCAAGAATTCAAAACTAGAAGATTGTTAGTGTTTCTCTAATAAGAGAAATAAAGTACCTACTCTCTAACTAATTCCTTAACAGTAGCAACCGTTTTCTTTGAATGTACATGTGTGGTATAATTATTCTTTTCATTAGTTTGTGAATCCACCCTCAAAAACTCTTTCATACCCGAGTCTTGCAAATCATCTTCACCAAAGTTATCATTTATTTCCTCCATTTATTTTATACATAATCAGTACAATTCATTGGCGCGAAAAAATGAATAGAAGTACATTTGGGAGGCCCTTAGATGTGATTTTTTCAGGCAGTTCTAAGGAAAGAATAAAAGGGCAAGAGAATGTACTAGAGCAAAAACCTGAAACCAATTTGTATAATAATAATAATAATAATAGAATCAAAACTATTCAATCGGCAGATAAAACATTTCGTTCTTTCAACAGGGATTCTAAAACCATTAAAGATAATGAAAGTGTTTTGAGTCATACAACGAAATTGAGTAGTAATTGCGATAATTCTGAAAAGGTAGAACCTTCTTTTTCAAAAGTTATTGATCTTATTACAAATAAATATAGCTCCGAATTCGTAGATAGACATTTACTAGAATCATTGAAGGTAATTAAGTCAAGAGAGAAAGGATTGTTTATAGATGAAAAAGATGAAGTTTCTTTCATAGTGACGTACTGTTTGAATATTATATTAGATAAGAATAGAGAAGATAAAGTTAAGGAAAGAAGTATGACTGTTCTTGAAAACTTAATATTGATTTGCAATAGACCTCTGAGAGCTAAGAAAAGTACTGATGTTATGGTTAAAGCAGAAGCTTTAACGACCATATTTCAATGTATCGGAAAGACATTACGTTTGCCATTCGAATCTGCTGAATTCTTGAAAACCAATGCATTAAAAGTAAGTTGATACCAGTAGCATTTTTAGTAATTTAAAATTAAAAAAATACTAGAGTTTATGTGATATAATTGAAAATAGAGAGGATGAATCCATAATATTGAAAGCTATTAAAAATTCTTCAATAATTGACGATTTATTATATTTGCTAAGTAGTCTTGTAAATAATAAGGTTGATGTTGAGCTAGAGATGTTTACGGAGGTTGTGAATGCTTTGTCATCTCTTTCATTCAATCCTCTCTGTGCCGAAAAAATAACTAGAAATGGTGGAATTGATTTATTAATAAGAGTTATAGGTTCAGCACATTTTACACAAGGTATAGTTTTTAAGTCAATAGAAATAATATGGAATGTTGTTGAAATGTATCCAAATGCTTCACTCTCACTTGGAGAAATATTTTCAATAACTGTGCTTTTTGAAAAAATTCAAACTTTAAACAAGGAAGGATTTAGAGTGTTTGACAAAGAATTAAGAAATGATATTTTAATTATTTTGGCTTATCTTTCTCGTGAACCCTCAAATCATCTTTTATTTAAGGAATCTGGAATTCTGGAATATATTTCTGCAGTATCAATAGGATTAGAGCTATATCCTGAGGCTGTCAAATTACCATTTGCACTTACTACAACAGAATATGATTTTGAAATGACAAAAATATCTTGGTCAATACTATTTTATCTTTCATTTAATAATGAGTGTCTAAAAGATATTATTGAACTTGGATATTTAAGCCTTTTATTAGATAGTATAGATCCATATAGTGAGGTTTTAAAAAGGTGGAATGGAAATCATATGACTGAACTTCAATTATTAGCTCTTAAGTTATTGTTTATCTTGTCAACTAGGGTACCTAATGATTTCGCAAAGGAACAAGGTCCAAAACTTTGCCTAGAATTAGCACAAACAACCAAGGAAGATACTTTATTTAGTGCCAGTCTTAGTGTTCTAATGAATACTGCAACAACTGAAATTGGATGTCAAAATTTGAACCAGTACAATACAATTGCTATTATGTTAGATATGTGTATGGACCCATCATTTCCAGTTTCTTCCAGAACAGATACTCTTCAAATTATTTCTTCTATGTGTGAGTTTTTGGGAAATGAATCAAAGGAGATCTTTTTAAATTATGGTGGTGTTGAGAAATTACTGTCTTTAATGAGATTATTCACTAATGAAAAAACAGTAACTGAACAAGATGATTTTGTATTTGTAACCGTCCATTGTATTTGGTCAGCAATTGTTGGATATAAAGAGAGTGAAACCAAATTTATTGAAAATGATGGTATATATCTATTGCTTAATTTATTACTAAAAGTAAACAGTGTAATAAGAATGGCAATACTAGGTTGTATAATAGACTTTATGACTAAAAATCAAGAAGCTGTAGAAGAAGTAAAAATTTGGAAATCTAAAGACAAGGAACCAATACAAAATATTCTAATCAAAATATGGAAAGAAAATGAAACAAATAATGATATTATTGATGTTTTGGAAATGTCTTCAATACAAATCGAAAGTTCAGAATTTGACTTAAAAGAAAAAGTATATCATGTTCTAAAAATACTTAATTTTGAAAGTACAGAACTACCTGACAAAGATAGAATGTTATTGACCATTATAAAAAGTTACGACCAAGAAAAATGTGACAAAGTTTGGGAAGAAATATCAATAGAACTCGAGGAAGAGGGAATAAGGCCTACGACCCCTGACCAAGAATTACTACAAAATAAATTTATGGAAAAAGAAGAAAGAGAAAGAAATATTATACAGGGAAAGAATATTATTACCGATGAATTAAGAAAAAAACAATCTGAGGGAGAGAAATCATTTTATCAAACTATAATTGAGCATGACAAAAATTTGACATATAAGAAACCAAAATATAATCATGTTGTTCGCAAACCACCAAGAAGCCCAAGTGACAGAAATATGAGTGTAAAGTCTTTTTCTATTATTGGTGGTTATGTAAATAGAAGAAACATTGAGGATGAAGTAAGAAACCAGCCTGAACTACAGAAGAACGCATTGATTTGGTCTTCAGTTCTAGGTGCCAATGAGTTACGTTCCACAGAAACATCCACTGAACTATAAGAGAACATTGGCATCTGTACAATAAAATAAAATAAAAAAATTAAAAAATATGGCAGAACAAAAAGTAAATCAATTAAAAAACAATATCATATCTGATATCTCGTTTAAACAAGAACAACAAGTAGAATTTAATTTACCACCGCCACAATTCTTTAACAACCCGTTTGAAGACCAATTTAATCCAGGGGACGATTTCTTTTCTATGGAAATTTTAGAACAATTAAAAGATATAAGTGAATCCAAAGGTTACATTATTACTAACAACAACAATAATTCCAAATCAACAACAACAATGAATAACAATAACAATAATAATTTAACAGAAGACTTATTCGCAGAATATTTTCAAGAACTTATACATAACGATAATAATCTCCAGGTTCCTAACCAAACAAAAATACCGGTTCAACAACAACATCATATTGTTTTGAATCAACAACCTTTCCCAAACTCACAAATGTCACACAATATCCAATACCCAAATTATCCTAAAAATCCATTTTCAGTATTAGCATTTCAACAATCACCAATTAGTCCAAACCTATTCCAAAATTCTCCTTCACCATCTATAAGTAACAACACAAACCAATCAACCAAAATACAATCACCTGGTATTCAATCATCAAATTCATCTGTATCATCACCAAACCATCCTACAAATATTCCTCCTAATGTTATTCCAACAGCAGGTCCTCAAGTGTATTCAAACCAAGTGAATCAATTAAATCAAGGTTATAGTTTTGCTCCAAACTTTTATGGTTCTCTTAATTCGCAAACAGCTAATTTAATTAGAATTTGTGAAGGATTTAATAAGAAAGTAAAAGATAAAGTAATTGGAGGTAAAGACAATACTCGTCATGCAATTCCACAACAAGTTATTGAACTTGCAATCAACAAATTACCACCAAATAGTGATCCATCTGTACTTTCAGTCAGAGCTTCAGTTTTAGGTTATGACAGAGTATCAAGAAATAGAGTTGTACTTACTCATTTACATGACAAACCTTTTATTAGAACTGGTACACCACCAACTGAAAGATGGATTTCAGTATTTGATGATATTATTATTCAATTTGCTAGTCATAATAATGGTCAAAAATTAGCAGTAAGATTTGAATTATTAGATGCTGATAAGAAACCAGTTTGTCATGTAGATAGTTTTGAATTTGAAACTATTACTAAGAGAGGTTTAGAGAAAATTAAAGCTAGAAAACAAAAGAGAAAGAGAAATGGAGGAGGTGACGAAGAAGAAGATGAAGATAGTGATCCTTATGTTCATTCTGTAACACCAGGTGTTGGACCAGTTACTGGTGGTCAATTAGTTAAAATTTTAGGTACTGGATTTGTATGTACTCCTCTTACAAAAGCAGTTGTTAGATTTGGTGAAAGAGAAGCACGTGAAATTCATGCAATTAAAAGAAATTCAATTGTTTGTGAAACACCTGAAGGTGAAATTGGTGTTGTAGATGTTAATGTAAGTTTAGAAGAAGGTAAATTCCTTCAAAGTAATGCAAAATTCCAATATATCAATCCAAATGATCCAAAACAAATGCAATTAGTCATTGAACAAATGTTTGGAAAACCAGTTGATAAAAGTTCAAATTCTTCAAGTGGTAGTAGTACAAATAGTTTTGGACAAGCAAATTTATTTGCAAATGGAAAAAGTAAAGATGAATGTGGCTTTAACGTTTTACATCACTCTTGTGCACATGGATATTTTGATTTATCAAAAGTACTTATAACTGCAGGTATTTGTGAATTAGAAGATGTTGATAATTATGGAAGAACTGCTCTTCATTGGAGTGCATTCGCTTCATCTTCTATTACAACTGTTTATTTATTAAGTAAGGGAGCTAATTTACTTGCTAAGGATGATATTAATGACAACTTTTTACATATTGCATGTAGATATTCTAGTGTTGAATATGTTAAAGATGTTTTTGTATGGTTGTTAAAGTATGATGACAAACAAAAGACTAATACTGTAAATATTATAAATCTTTTAAATGGAAGAAATGATGATGGTTTAACACCAATTGATTTATTAAGGACAATGTCTTCAGAAGAAGAAGTAGAAGAAATGACAGCTCTTTTACAAGCTTTCAATGAAGTTTGTGAATCTAGATTAAGTGATTATAGAATCCAGGAATTAAAAGATATTATTTTGAGGGCAGGTGAATACAATGGTAAAAGAATGACAGAATTAGAAAATCAACTAGGTTTTAATTGTCAATTAAATAAGGATCAATTTGTTATTTGTCTTGATAAAACTGATAGAATTTTAAGAGCAACAATAGATTATAAACAAATTGCTTTCTTGATATTGTGTAGATCTCAAAATAGAGCTGAGATAACGTTAAATAGCAAACCACAAATTGATTTCAAGATGAAAGGAACTGATACATGGACTCCAGTCAGCGGCGACAAATATTTATCATCCTGTTTGAGCTTCCATTTAGAGGTTGTTGATATTTCTGCTCTTGACAAAATCAACTCATTCATACTAGAAAATGATCTTTTATATCAATTCCAAGAATTTTGTTTTTGTTTCCGTCCTTCTGTGGAGCAAATTAAACAAACCAATACGGAGTCAAAGCAAATTGGTGATTTGACAGAGAAAACTAAGTCTTTAAGCCTTGATGACAAATCAAATAATAATAACAACAAATTCTCAGAGAGGAAGAGAATTACTTTTGGTCATAAGGTAGAACAATCAACTGAACAAGCTAATACAAATCATTTGAGTGTGTAAATATAATAAACAAATTAAATGTAATTCTTATTTGATAATTTTGAATCGTCACTTAAACGCCATTTCATTTTCCTTTAACCAAGTCGTTCCCTGTGACGATTGTCTTGGAAAACAAGAGTGCGTTTGTTAATCCACCAACAACAGAAAAAAGTTTAAATTTTTATTGTTTTAAAGGCACCTTCTTCATCAACGTTATTTCTTCTTCTTCTTCCTCTTTCACTTCTCTTTTTCTTTTAAACTCTGGTGAAGAACCCTCATGTTCTTCAACAAGATCTTCTAACTGTTTAACGAGACAAACAAACAATGGATTACTTCTGTTACCTATTTCGTCAACAGCCTCACCCTTCTTTTTTCTTCCACCACCAACCTTTCCGTTTTTCATCTTCAACATCTCTCTATAATGTTTATCACAAAGCCTGCCTCCTTTTAAATTGTTATATCCGAAAACCTTAGTAACCCATTCCTCTCTTTCTTCGTTAATGACTGCCCCTCTCTCCCTAAATATCTTGAAGTGACAAGGAGCTTGATAGAATACTTTTCCATGTTGAAGACAGCATATCACGCAACAAATGTCTCCTCCGTTGTTTTTATAAGGGAAGGGAACTGGAAGCTGAAAACCATCTTTTCCTAGTATTGGCTCAGACATTTTTATTATTAAGATTTAGAAATTTTTTTGTAGTTAGTAAGCGCATTTATCTTATTGTCCAAGTAAAGAGAGGGTGGTGCAGGTAAGCAAACACACAATTTTATTTACTTGTTGTTGATTTAGAGGACATATTCTTCAATCGTTCCCTTAACTTTTGTTTATCTAATTGTTGACTATTATTTGATTGTCTTGCTATCTTTTCATAGTGTTTAACACTCCATTGTCCTCCTTCTAAGGAATAAAAATCCATTGGATATTTTTCTTTCCATGTTGTGTCTTGTAGTGCAACTAAAGCTTCATATGGTGACAATAAAGGCTTATCAAAAGCATAACCCCAATCAATAGATAATCTAGGACATGCAATTTGTATCCAACAATCTATATCGTGGAATAATTCTAATTTAGTTGGAAATATTTCTGAAAGTAATAGAACTACATAAGGAATATTCTTTTCTTTCATAACTTTCTCTATGTAATCTAAAATCTTTGGAGAACCTAATAACACAATTAATAATTAAATAATTTAAGAACTTACCTTGTCTACCTAATGTACCTAATATTATACCAAATTTTTTTGCTTTTGAAGCTCTTTCAATAGCTTCTTTTCTTATAGAATGTAATTGATTGTGATCATATTTTTCTAAAGTAATTTTCTTATTGTAAGGATCATACTTATAATAAGTAATTTCTGGATTTTGAATCATTACACTTTCTAAATGAAATCTACCGTCACCTAAATAAATTAAAGTATCAAATTGATTAATTAATTCTTTTGGACTTGTACAGCCAAGTACTTCACCTGGTGATAAAGGTTTAACTTGTGGAATTGATACAGGTTTCTCAAAATATTGATCTAATTCATGTTTTGCTGTTCTTAAACTGGAAACAAATTGAATTGTTGCTACTAATCCTAATTTAGTATCCTTATTAAAATTATTTGTAACTGTTTGAATAAAATGTTTTAAATCAATTTGAATGTCAACAAATACATAAAGAATATTTTTAATGCAACATTCACTAACTGGAACTAAACAACTATGTGCGTAATGTACCATAAAATCAGCTCCTAAAGCTTTGGCTGTAAAGTCATCAATGCAACATGCACCATAGGTAACATCTCCCATAATTACTGTTGTAGTACCTGGACAAAATCTTTCAATTATATCACTTATAATACAACTGTACATTAATAAACCTTCTGGAAATTGTAAAGCGACTCTTTTAGGTTTAATTTGTTGAATTCTGTAAATTGTTTTATGAATTTCAAAATTATAATTACTTGGTAATGTATTTTTAATTAATCTATTTAATTCTTCATTTTCTAAAATTGATGTTGGTATATTTTGTTGAAATTTAATACTAGATGATAAATTGACATCTTTATAATTAAAAGGTAAGTATTTTCATTACTGAAAATCAATACGAAATTCATAAATTTTCTTGAACGGTATAGATGGCCTTACAGAAAGAGATGCGATTTATTAAAAGATGTAAATGTATCACCAAAATCCCAACAACAAAACCAAAACCAACAACAAAAACAACAACCTGTTAAATTATTTAGTTGTTTCCAATTATCCAATAAAACCAGTAAGAAATATAAGAAGAGGAAGAATGCCAATAACAATAACGATAATGAAAACAACAATAATGGAAGTGATGATGAAGCTGAGGAAACTGAAACTACCACGGTTACAACTAAACAATCATCTCAACACAAAGATCATGTACCTATTAAAGCTAACCATCAAATAGTATACCAACAAAGCACTGTTAATAATAATAATCATAGTACCACTAATAGTAGCAGCAACCATAGTAACCTTGTACCACCATTGTCATTGAATAAGATTGAATCCTCTAATCCTCATATTCACCCAATGCCAACAAACTCTATACCATCCATTGAACCAAAAGATAATCATTCTAGTCCATATATACTTCCACCTTTGACTTCAATGGAACATTACAGTTCCCCGCCACTTCCTGCATATCCTCCATCATATTATCATTATTCTCCAAGATATACAGAACAATATCAATACCCACCACCACATCCAAGTTATTATCCTCCACCAATGAATACTCCACCTACTATGCCAGTAAAGAAGGAAAGTATGGAACCTCCAATGTTACCTCCACCAAGTTATTTAATGTCTTCAATGGATTATTACCCTCCTCATCCACATGCATATAACTATCCTGCACCTTATCGCCATGATCAATATTCTTATCCTCCTGCACCATACCATCCACCTTATGGATATTCTCATCCTCCACATCCAACACATCCTTATAATTATTCTTTACCACCTGTTAATGCGCCACCAAGATATCCATACGATACAATTGAACAAGAGGAATATAAACCAAATACTCAACTACTACCTTCTGCATCTTACTTATTAAATAATATACCCGCACCACCAAAACCTGTTTATCAACCAAAGGAAACTGTCCAAGTAAGATTGGCACCAGAAGTTGAGCCAGAAGGTTTTAATGTGCTTAAGAGAACTAGAAATGATGTCGTTGAAAATAGATTCGTAGAACCTCTCAATAAGAAGACACAACTCGCTTGTAATTCTAACTTGTATTTAGAAACAAAGCCTGTACATCCTGTTAACAATCAAAGACAAATACTCACACAACTATAAAAATAAATAAAATCAATAAAAATGTCACATACAATCAAATAATTTATCTGCTTATTGTCATCTTACAAGAAGATAAATAGTGAGGAATTCGCATCCAGCATTTCATTTTCAAAAAAAATGAGATTTCTAATATTTGCATCTTCTCTGTATTTATTCTTGGCTGCTTCTGCAGGTGTGCTATTGTCGTAAGTAGGCTTAATAAATAAAAGATCAAAAAATTAAAAGGTAAGTATTTTCATTATGAAAATCAATACGAAATTCATAAATTTTCTTGAACGTTATAGATGGCCTTATAGAAAGAGATGCGATTTATTAAAAGATGTAAATGTATCACCAAAATCCCAACAACAAAACCAAAACCAACAACAAAAACAACAACCTGTTAAATTATTTAGCTGTTTCCAATTATCCAATAAAACCAGTAAGAAATATAAGAAGAGGAAGAATGCCAATAACAATAACGATAATGAAAACAACAATAATGGAAGTGATGATGAAGCTGAGGAAACTGAAACTACCACGGTTATAACTAAACAATCATCTCAACACAAAGATCATGTACCTATTAAAGCTAACCATCAAATAGTATACCAACAAAGCACTGTTAATAATAATCATAGTACCACTAATAGTAGCAGCAATCATAGTAACCTTGTACCACCATTGTCATTGAATAAGATTGAATCCTCTAATCCTCATATTCACCCAATGCCAACAAACTCTATACCACCCATTGAACCAAAAGATAATCATTCTAGTCCATATATACTTCCACCTTTGACTTCAATGGAACATTACAGTTCCCCACCACTTCCTGCATATCCTCCATCATATTATCATTATTCTCCAAGATATACAGAACAATATCAATACCCACCACCACATCCAAGTTATTATCCTCCACCAATGAATACCCCACCTACTATGCCAGTGAAGAAGGAAAGTATGGAACCTCCAATGTTACCTCCACCAAGTTATTTAATGTCTTCAATGGATTATTACCCTCCTCATCCACATGCATATAACTATCCTGCACCTTATCGCCATGATCAATATTCTTATCCTGCACCATATCATCCACCTTATGGATACTCACATCCAACACATCCTTATAATTATTCTTTACCACCTGTTAATGCGCCACCAAGATATCCATACGATATAATTGAACAAGAAGAATATAAACCAAATACTCAATTACTACCTTCTGCATCTTACTTATTAAATAATATACCCGCACCACCAAAACCTGTTTATCAACCAAAGGAAACTGTCCAAGTAAGATTGGCACCAGAAGTTGAGCCAGAAGGTTTTAATGTACTTAAGAGAACTAGAAATGATGTCGTTGAAAATAGATTCGTAGAACCTCTCAATAAGAAGACACAACTCGCTTGTAATTCTAACTTGTATTTAGAAACAAAGCCTGTACATCCTACTGTTAACAATCAAAGACAAATACTCACACAACTATAAAAATAAATAAAATCAATAAAAATGTCACATACAATCAAATAATTTATCTGCTTATTGTCATCTTACAAGAAGATAAATAGTGAGGAATTCACATCCAGCATTTCATTTTCAAAAAAAATGAGATTTCTAATATTTGCATCTTCTCTGTATTTATTCTTGGCTGCTTCTGCAGGTGTGCTATTGTCGTAAGTAAGCTTAATAAATAAAAGATCAAAAA
>CADWAF010001241.1:0-12562 GCA_902984215.1 Willaertia magna
CCGGTAATTTACACACTGCTCTTGAATTATATGCATTACAATTTAATAACAATACAAAAGAACAAGAAGAAAAAAAGGCACCAATTTTATTAATTCATTGTAGATCAATTATTATTTATCCAAGTCTTTTCGTTAAAGATTTAGAAGAATGGTTAAATAATAAATCTTTATTAAAACATTTAAATTCTTTAATTATTCTTTCTTCTACAAGTTCAAGTTATATGGATGATCGTTTTATTCAACAAATGATTAGAGAACAAGAAGAAATTCTTAATTTAAATAATAACAGTGATCAACATAATGATAATCATGACAATCAACAACAAACTATTTATAGTAGTGGTGTAATTGGTGGTGTATTGGCTTGTAAAATAAAAATTAAGGATGAACAAGAATTTTCAAAAACAAAATATTTAAAGAATTTAATTGAAATTGATGAAGAAAAATATCCAATGTTTATTTCTGGAATAAATAGAAAGTTATTATCAATACCAACAACAACAACAATTAATAATAATAATAATACATTAACAGATAATAATACCATTGAAATTACAAATAAGGAAAAGGATAATAAATTAAATAAAGCATTAGTTGTAATGATTTGTAGTGAAGGTGAAAATACTATTCATGGAGTGGTAATGGCACAAACAATTGTAAAACAAGTATTAGAACCATATGTTGTTATTGGCAATAGTAGTGGTACTGATAGTGGTATTGGCAGTGGTATTAGCAGTGTTGAATTAAATGTAAAGTGGCAAACACCTTATTCTTGGAGATATTTTTATGGTCCTCCAGTTGTTGAAAATAATTTGTATAATTAAAATGATTATTAAACATGAATATTAAACATTTACAATTAATAAACAATGTATTTTAATTATTTTAATAATTTTAATTATTTTAATTATTTATAATCAATTAAAATTACAATGATTTATTAATAAGAACCATACAACAATCCCAGTAATCTATCTTTTTGTCAACAGCAATCAAGTATTAAACAAAAGCAAAATACAAATACCGTAAATGAAGTCAATTTTTACGAAGTACTATATTTGCACAAATCGCTATCCATCCTTGTCAATCAAAAAAAAAAATTTCACAAAAAAAAAAATTCATTTATCTGATAAACAAGAACAACAGTGTTTTTCTTTGAAGAACGAACCAGTTGGCAAATAATTTTTACTAAATTCTTTTCTTAAAAACAACAAGTCGTTTAATCAACAATAATTTATTAAATTCAAATAAATAATGGGAAATTTTTGTTCAAATCATAATCATCATCACAACAATAATAATCAACAACAATTTGATATCCCGCCACTTCCGGTAAAAACTACAACAACGATTACTACGAATAATGCATCAACATCAACTACAACGTTAAATAAACCGGAAAGGACAAAGAAATAGTAAGTTTTTTAAAATGATTGCGGAGTTTTAAATGTATTTCTGTAATTTTTTATTTTGAAAATTATTTTTATAATAATTTTTTGTTTTGTATTAAAAAAACCCGCCAAAAAATTACAAATTTTTTTATTTTCTACCAAAATTTTAATTATAAAAAATAATTGTTTTTAATTATTTTTTAAAGTGATGCTACAATAAAGGCTTTATTAATTGGAGAAAGTGGAGTGGGGAAAACAGCGTTATTATTAAAATATGTTGAAGATAAATTTGAAGAATCTTTACTTTCAACGATAGGTGTTGATTTTAAAGAAAAAGTTTTAGTTATAAATGATAAATTAATTAAATTACAAATTTTTGATACGTAAGTTGACTAATTTTTTATATTTTATTTAATTTTTATAAAGAGCTGGACAGGAACGATATAGAACAGTAAGTAAATATTTAAGGAATTTAAAAATTTACAAAATGATAAAGATTACAAATTCTTATTATAGAGGAGTTTCACTAATAATAGTTGTATTTGATTTAACGGATGAAAAGGGTCTCGAAAAAGTTCAAAAATGGATAAAGTAAGTTTATTTTTTTTATCTCTTTAAAATTTATTAAAATATTTAAAATTTTAAATTATTTTAATCGTTACAATAAATTAATATTGTAAACAATAATTAGTGAGGTTAAAAAATTTTCTACTTCTAACGTTGTTGGTGCACTAGTTGGAAATAAAACAGATTTAGAGAGTGAAAGACAAATAACTGAATTACAAGCTAGAGAATTTGCTCAAAATTTTGATTTACTTTATTTTGAAGTGAGTGCTAAATATGGTACAAATATTAGTTTAATTTTTGAACAATTAGTTGAGAGAGTTATATAACAAATTTTTTACCAATTTTTTAACAATTTTGAACTTTTTGTAACGTTAATAATATTTTTTTTTGTCCAAGAGTGTTTTTATTACAAAGCGGTACTACTATACAAATAAAATTCCTTTACAACAATTAAAATAAATACCTTTTTTTAGAAAATATAAATCAAATCATATACTGAGCTAACTAACAAAACTTTATTTAAATAACAAAATCAAACAAATAAATAATCTACACAAAAATCAATCTCTTTAAACAGTTCTAACTTCATATCTTCCAGCATTTGTAATATAACGAACACCTTTAAAAGGTTTATAATTTTCATTTCTTAATTGAACACTTTCAACCTTTAAACCAGAAACACAAACACCATCCAACTCAAATTGTAATTGAACTGCAGGACAACCATCCTTTTCACCTCTACCATTCATAAAATTAATTTTACCAGTTAAACTTGGTGCAGGTGCTTTTGATTGTTGAGTTTGTGGAGATAACTTTCCTACATTCCAAACTAAACGATGATTAACAGCATCATATTGAATATTACCAACTGTAGCTTGTAATTGATTAGATTCCCAATTAGGCATAGATACAAAAACTTTAACGTTATCTAAAGACTTATTATGAGTATGACGAAGACCTAACATAATATTAACATTAACACCACCCTTATAGAAAGTTAATTGAGGTCTACAATAAATAGGTAACATTGGTAAATTAGACATACGATAACTTAATAATTCATATTCTCCATCAGGTGGAATGAATGAAATTGATTTATCTTGTTCATATCTAGCATAACGTACGCAAGGATGAAAACTAATATCTTCTATAATACCTGGATCATTAAACTGTAATAATAAATCTGGAGTACCTGATAATTTACAATTACTTTTAATTGTACCTACAACTTCACTTATTGCTGATCCTCCATTAACATCAACAATTACATTTAAAGTTTCTATTATATCAAAATAAATTTCATTATTAACATATTTAATACCTGCTTTACGCCATGGAACAATAGATTTATTATGTCCAGTTATACCAACTGAATTGTTATTACTTTTACCTACATTACTAACTAATTGAGCAAGGCTTGATGGTTGTCTAACTAAATCTTTTAACAAGGCTATTTCGGTAGTAATTGGAAATCCTCCATCTATCATTTCATCAAGTAACTATATCATCATAGTAGTAGATCATCATCATGTTAGTCCGATAATGTTAAAAAAAAGGTTAAAAAATATTAATAAAAAGATAATTAACAAATACTTACTTGATAGATAGTAACAAAATGGTTTTTAATGTTAGCTTCATTTACTTTATCAATATAAGTTTCTAAAATATCGACAATTCTATGAAGTAATTCAATAACTAATAATGGTTGAGATTCTCTATCAACAATACCTACAAAATATAAAGAATGACGATAAATATGGATAATATAATATTTTGAGGTTGTTAAAATTGGTGAAATATTTGAAGTAGAATTATTATTTGTTTCTTGTTGATTATTTTCTTTCATTACTTCGGTATAGAATTGTTCTGCTACCGATCTACTAACTTTACCTAGGAAATGTCTTTCAATTATAATTTCTCCAAGTTTATCAATGATAAAGAAACTTTTCATGGACATTTTTTTTTAACTTTTCATGGACATTTTTTTTTTAAATTTTTTTTTAATTTTTAATTTTTTTGGATTTGCAAATTTGAAGCGAATTGGGAGAAGGAAACGCCATCTCCTCCCAAAGCAAAAACCACGCCCCAATTAAATAGTAAATAACATATACAATAAATAAAATCAAGAAGGGGTTATAGCTCAGTTGGTAGAGCGTGTGCTTTGCATGCACAAGGTCCAGGGTTCGATTATATAATAAATAGTCACCAAAGAACAAAAAAGGAAATTCGTGTTACAGATGGTCCAAATAACAGAAAAAAAAATAACAGAGACAAAAAATAAAATATAAAAATACAAATTTATTTAAATTTGTGTTATTTAAAGTTTACTTTTTCATTTTGTAACTTTTAGGATATTTTGTAGAATTATACTATTACAATAATATTGTTATTCAAAATGTTATTTCTTATATTATCTGTACTATTTTATTATATTTATATTTAAATTTTAAATAATAAATCACTATATAATAAAAATGATAATTATTTATTAATTTTTTTAATTTTTATCCTATACACTATACAATTTAATTTGTTTTTTTTGTATTTTCAATTATTATTTTAATTTTAATAATTTTATCATTATATTTTTTATTATTATAATTCAATTTCTATTTTTTTTAAATAAAATAATTTTTTTTTATTAAAATTTTAAATCTTTTATTTACTATAATAAAATTTTATTAATTTAAAATAATTTATTATTATTCATCTTATTTTTTAATAAAATTACTATTTAGTAATTTAATTATTAATAATTATTTTTTAATAAAATAATATATTCAATTTATAATTTTTTTTTTAAAATTCATTAAAATTTTTTAATTATTAATTAAACAAAATAAAAATTATTTTTTTATAAATTTTTTAAATTATATAGATATTTTAATATTAATATTTATTAAAAAATTTAAATAATTTATTTATTAATATATAGAAAACAGATTATTTGATTATTATTTATAAAAATATATATTTTATTATCATAAAAAATAATTTTTATAAATCATTATTCTTTTAAAAAAGTCTATTAAAAATAATTATAAAATTTAATAAAACAATTTGTATAATAATTTTTTTATATATAAATAATAATAAAAAAATAATAAAATTCTTTATAAAATAATAAAAAAAATAAAATTTTATTTTTTAAAAAAATTATTATAATATTAATTTTTAATTTAATTTTTTAATTTTTAAAGAATATTTTTTTTAAATAAATTATTATAATAATTTTAAAACTGAAAATATTATAAAAAATAATATTACTTTTTATTATAAGAAAAATTATAATGAAAATAAAAAAATAAAGATAATTAAAAATATAAAAAAATATTTTTAAAAATAATTTTTTTTGTTTATTTTAATTAAAATATTTACTTATTTAAATTTAATTATAAACTTAATTAACTATATATTCTTAAATAAGCTTTTTATTTTATTAAAAATATTAATATTTTTTAAATTTTAAATATTTTATTTTGTTTTTCTAAAAAAAATTTATTAAATTTTATTAAATCTAAATTAATATTATTTAATAATTTATCTATTATTTTATTTATTTTTATTATTTTTATAACTGTTATAATTACAATTATTATTGTTATAGTTATTGTTTTTATTGTTTTTGTTGATAAATTTAAATTTAAAATTAAGCTTGTTATTAAATTTATTATTAAACTTATTATTAAACTTTAAATCCATTATTATTTTATTAAAATTTTTGCTTTTTTATAAAACTAATTTTATTAGTATACATTTTAATTAAATTAAATATTTTTTTATTAATTAAATATTTAATAAATTATTTAATAACAAAATATAATTTTTTTTTTCAGTTTCTTTTAATTTTAATTTTTTTCTTTATTATCTTTTCAATTTTTTTTAAATCTTTCTTCTTAAACTACTTTTTTTTAATCTTTATATATTATTTTTTCTTTATATTATATTTATCATAATTATAACTATTATTATAAATAAAAAAAATTTATAAATATAATTTTTTTATTATTTTTAATTTTTTATATTTATCATTATTAAATATAAAAAATTATAATTTTAAGTTTATTAAATATAATTAATTAATTAATTAATATAAAAGATAATAATATTAAAAATATTTAATTTAATATTTAAATAAAAATTAATTATAAAATTAATAATAAATTACTATTTTATATTAATAAAATTAAAATAATTAATATTTTAAAATTAAAAAATAAAATAATATATATAATTACTTTTAAAACTATGTATTAAAAAAATAATTTTTAAATTAATGATTTAAAAAATAAAAAAATTATAATTAAAATTTATAATATAAAATATTTAAATATTTTATAACATAATAAAATACTGTGTTTTATATTTAATTTAAATTAATTTTTTAAATAATAAAATATTTAAACAATAAATATAATAAATTAGTTTATTAATTAATTTAAATTTTAAATTAATTTATTAACTAATTTAAGTATTAAATAAATTTAAATATAAATTTACTTATAATATTAAGAGCTTTAAAATATTTATAAAAAATTTTAATAATTATAATATATAAGAATACAATAAAAAATTAAGTAAATATTAATAGAAATAAAATTAATAAATTTTTAAAAAATTAAAAAATAATAAATAAAAGAAATTCTTTTATTTGTATAAATTATATATTAAAATAAGAAAATAATTTATTAAATTTTTTGAATAAACTTTTAATTATTTAATAAAAAAAATTATAAACAATATAATTTATAAAAATAATAATAATTATATCCTTTAAAAAAATAAAATAATATAATATATAAATAAGATTCAAAGAAATTAATTTAATAATATAAATAAAAAAATTAATTTTTTAAAGATAATTATTAAATATAAAATTTATTCTTAAAACTATTACTATGATTTTCAATGAAGTGTAATATTTTTTTTAATGAAGTGTAATATTTTTTTTAATGAAGTGTAATACTTTTTTTAATGAAGTGTAATACTTTTTTTAATGAAGTGTAATACTTTTTTTAATAAAGTGTAATACTTTTTTTAATGAAGTGTAATACTTTTTTTAATGGAGTGTAACACTTTTTTTAATGAAATGCAACAAAATTTTCAATAAAGTGCAACTTCGGGTTTACTAAAGTGCAATTTTAAATTCTTTTATTGAACTTTGTAATTAAAAAAAAATAAAAACCTTTTTTAAAAAAAATAAAAAATAAAAACCGCCAAAATAAAATTACTGAAATAGTTAATAATTTAGCCAAATCTAGATATCTGTTATAAAATAAACGCTATTTATTAAGATATAAATTTATTTAATTCTTTTATTCTTATTATTATCAGAAGATTTAATAATTTTTATAATTTGTGGACATTTCATTAAAATTAAAATACTTTCCAAAATATTTTCAACATTTAAACCACGTTGATAAATAAATTGCTCTTTTATATAAATATTTTTAATTAACATATATATATAATATCCACTGCATTCAATGGTTACAATCTTTTCATTCATTAAATCGTTGGAAATTTTTATATTGTTTATATCATTATTATTATTATCATTGCAATTATCGTTACAAAATTGTTTAAAATAACATTGTAAAATTATCTTAATATAGTTATTGTCATTTAAATTACAAGAAACTATTAAAGGATTTATAAAATTAAATATAAAATAAGATAACAGCTCAACTAACTTTTTTAAAAAAAACTTCTACAAATTACAAGAATTATTTTAGTATTATTTATTTTATTATAAATGCAAACGTTTATATGACAATTAAGAGATTTGTAATTGTAGTTCTGAGAAAAATGAATTAGATTACAATAAATAAAAAAAAGTATTTTATTAATTTTAGTATAATAACAATGTTGTATCATTTATTATGTTTTTAATTTGAAAATTTTATTTAAAATATTATGGAAATATTTTAAGTCTTTAAAAAAAAAGTCAGTTTGTACTTTATTAAAAATGTAGAATTACATTTCATTAAAAATTCGTTTACACTTCATTAAAAAATAAGTTGCACTTCATTGAAAACCATAGTAAAAACTTAAAAAAATAGTTATTATTAACAAATAATAAATTAATAACTTTATTGTTTTATAAAATTTATTCTTAAAACTATTATTTGTTATATAAATAATTTTTATTGATACATTATTATTATTAAATTTAGGTTTTGTTATTATTGTATGTGAAAGATATAATATTATTGAATGATTTTATTTTTTAGTATATAGTGTATAGATTTAGTGGAATAAAGAATAGTGTAATGTATTATTTAAATAATTGTTTAAACAAATTTAATATCTTTATTAAATAATAATAAATTTATTAACAATTTTTTAATAATAAAACAATATTATTTTCTTCATCTTCTATTTCATCATTTAAATTAAAACATAAATTTAAGTCATTTCTAAAATGATAATATTTTAAATTATTATAATGTATTTTTTCTGTTATTAAATAAAAAATTTCATTTTTTCTCCATCTACCTATTTTTTCCTATTTAATATTATATATATTATTTCCATTATCTTTTATTATTATTGCTTTTCTACTCCATTTTAGATCATTTCTAACACTTTGTCTAACAATAATAGATAATTTTTTTAATTAAAACAATACTTCCTATCTTAAATTTACCATTTTCATTTAAATTCTTTTTATTATTCTGCTTTCCTCTTTTAATTATATTACTTATCATCTTTTCCTTCAATTCCTTTAATTTATATAACTTCTAAACATCAATAACATCAATTATTAACTATAAAAAATTTAACTAACAATATAAAAAATAATTTACTTTTTATAAAAACAAATTTTATTAATTTAAATATTTTATTTAATTATTTAATTATTTAAATTATAATAAAATAAAATTAAATAAAAAAATAATAAAATTATTTAATAAAATAAAATATTCAATTTTAGATAATAATTTATATTTTAATATTAATAAAATTACAACTAAATTATATTTAAATTTTAAAATAAATTTTATTTTTAAAAATTATAGTAATTATAATAAATTTTAAAAAAAAATTAAAAATAAAATATATTTTAATAAATTTAAAAATATTAAAAATGATTATTTTATTGGTAATATAATATTTATAAAATATTTATTATAAAAAAATATTATAATAATTTTTTATATTTTATTTTAAAAAATCTAATATTAATTATTTTTAATAAAAAAATATTTTAAATATATTTAATAAAAATAAAAATAAATATATAAACAATAAAATATTTAATTTAACTTTATTAAATTTATAATATTTTAAGTATAAAAATAATAATATAATTAATAACTATAATTTTTTAAAAACAAAGAATTAAAAGATTATTGTAAAATTAATAAATTATTAAATAAATTAATTAAATAAATTTTATAATAAAAAACTATTATTTTTCTATTTTATTATTTTTATAAATATTAAAAAGAAAAATTAATAATTTAAATAATTTATTAAAAAATATTATATTTACAAAAAAATAATTATTATTTTTTTTATTTTATAACAATAATTATTGATTTTTTAGTTATAAATAATATTTATTTAAAAACAAACATTTTTATTTTAATTACATATTATAATTTTTTTAATAAATATAATATAAATGTTTATAATAATATTTTAAAATTTTTAAATTATAAATATTATAAAAAATTAAACATAAAAATAAATTTTAATATTTTTGTTTCTGATTAATCGAAATAAAATAATAACTGAGGCTTATTTTTATTAAAATATATTGAATTAATTTTAAAAAATAATATAAACTTTTTATTTAATTTAAACAATAAAAATTTATTTGACAATAAAAATATAGAAAATTTAAGAATTTATTGAATATTTTATAAAATGTATAAATTATTATTATAAAAATATTAATTTTAAAAGGTATATATATATATTTTGTTAAAATATTTAATTTTTTTAAATAAAATATTTAAATATCTTAAAATATATAAATAAAAGTACAAAAGTAATTAATTTATTATATTTATTAATTAAATTTTTATTATTTATGACAATAAAGTGATTAATATTAGTATTGATTATTGATATAATTATATAAAAATTGAAATAATTTTTTTAAATTTTTTAAAAATAATTGATGACTTAAATTAATGATTAAATAATGTTTATAATTTTAATATTTATAACAATTAATTATTATCAATTTCAATATATATCATAATATTTTTTTACAAAAAACATTTAATTATTTTTAATACAAAATAAAGAAAATAATGATTATTATAATAAATGGTTTAATAATAAATTTAAAAAAAAAGTAATTAAAATATTAAATAATAATATAGATGAAACTATAAAGAAATATTTTAAAAAAAGTATTAAAAAATAAATAATAACAATTTTTACCGCCAACAAATAAAAATCACAAAAAAAATAGATTATTAATATTATAAATCTAAAAGTTGTGAATTTTGAAAAAAAAAATTTAATAAAAAAAATAACCATTCAGGTGTTTTTTTTAAAATATTTATTTTGTTTGGATTGACAAGTTTAGTTTTAGTGTATTTTATTTGAGTACCTAAAAAGGCAACTTTTCAAATAAACTTAAAGTTTTTTTCTTTTCAAAAAAGTGCGCCCTTTTTTCAAAGAAACTTGATAGGTTTTGACGTTTTTTTACGCAACTCAAAAAAAATGTCTAAACAACACGACAATTCGGAATACCTTGTTGTTGACAATAGCAATCCTAACAATAGCAACGTCACTATTCTTTCCACTATTAACAACAATAACAACATTAAGCTATTTAAAAATAGATTATTAATAACACAATTACCTTACGAAATATTTCATTTAATAATTTCATTTATTGGTGAACTATCTCATGCATTATCTTTTATTCAATTAAATAAAGAAATATTTAATTATCATTATAATTATCATTATTTATTTATTCCATTAAAAATAAAAATGGATTTATCATTATATTTTACAAATAATAAAATTAGTTTACAAAAAAGAAATATAAAGATATTAAATAAATTAAATAATTTATTAAATAAAAAAACAAATGAATTAAAAATGTTAATCAAAATTGACAAAATTAAAATCGAAAAAGAACAAGAATGGAAAAGATGGATTAAAAAATTAGCAAAAGATTACAATGAAAATATAATTGATAAATTACATGAATTATTTTCACAAGTAATTTATACAACAATAAATAAAGCCATGCATTATCCATGGAAAGAAATTGACAGTGACAGTGAAAACAGTGAAAATGAAGAAAATAAAGAAAATGACGAAGATTCAACTGAAATGTACACTTGTGAATTTATGATTGGTTATCAACTATTTGAATTTACTTTCTTTTTAGATGGAGAAATAAATTGTTTCTTAACTTTTAATGGAAATTTAATTGCTGATGGATTAAATAATTTAAGTTTTAAAGAAGATGATTCAAATGTAATTGAATTACAAGAGTGGTTAGAAGATGAATTTGATGGAAGTATTGATTTTGAGTTATTCTTTAAATGTTTATTAGAAATTATTTATTTAAGTGATGAAATATCTAAAAAAGATATTGATTATGATTTTATTTAATAAATAATTTTATGTTACAAAAAAAAATTAAAAAAAAAAATGCAACAAATAAAAGATCAGCAACAAATTAATAATAAAAGAACAATTTTCATTTCAGCAACTCACCTTAGTAAACAATATAAAACAATACCAGAAGAAGAATTAAATAATTCAATCTTTTTTTTCGGTAGTGATCGTCGTTGGGTATTTCCTGCCAATCCAAAAGAATTACATTTGTCAAAATTACAACCAACAAATTATTTAGGTTTTGAAGAAGAATTTAAGAATTTGATTTTAAAGAAAGAGAAAGAAGGTTTAGTTTATTGGTTAAAACCAAAACAAGATTTTCAACATTTTTCATTAACTTTTTTAGAAAAAATTATTGATCCAGTCACTAATCAGTGTTATCAACCTTTAATATTAAAAGATGAATATTGGTTACAGGAATTAAATTGTGGTAATGATGATAATAATCAAAGTTTTAAATATGTTCGTTCTGGAAGGGATGTTGTAATGAATTATAAGTTAGGTGAACATGATTATGCTGCAGTTAGTGAGTTATTGGAGAAGAGTAATCCTACTTTGAATGTTGTGTTGAGAAAATAGTTTGTAAGTTATAAAATTGGTTTTTAATAGCAGAGTCTATTTCTTCCAAATCACTTATTTTTGACACTCAACCGAATGAACAAAGTACAATTCAATTTTTTTACAAAGATTAGAACCCACTTTTTTTATTCAATAATACATTTAAATTACATTATTAACAATTTAATACTTCTTGTACTTTCCATATTTTTTACAATACTTTCCAACATATTTCTTTCCATACTTTTTACCATATTTTCTATTGTATCTTTTACCATACTTTCTTGGTCTATAATATCTTTTCTTTCCATATCTCTTGTTATATTTCTTTCCATACTTTTTACCATATTTTCTACCATACTTTCTTCCATATTTTTTGCCATACTTTCTTTTCTTTGGAGCATAAGTTGTGACTTTGTAACTATCTAAAGTATTTGCATCTGCAC
>CADWAF010001247.1:0-22796 GCA_902984215.1 Willaertia magna
CGAACCCGGGCCTCCTGGGGTCTTATAAGAATGAAAGCCAGGTATCCTAGCCACTGGACTATGCGGGATATATCTGAGAAAAAAATTGAACATTAAGGCAACTTTTCCGTCGCCTTCGTTGCCGGTAACCTTTCAATCTTTTTCAGTTCGTTCTTGCCAAATTCACTCTTTACCATCTATCTAAAGATAAATTTTATACATATAGTTTATTAACACCTCTTTATGTGTATGAGATATTACTTATTGCTATTTTTCTTTATGATACATTAAAGCTAAACCAAACTGAGAAAAGTGAGGGAGATAAAAGTATGTCCTACTATGTCCATTTGACGATGGAGGCATTGTTTTTGGCGAAACTGTAAGACAAATCAACAACGATAAAAAGGCCTATGAAAGAAGGGAAAATGAAAAGGCAAAACAATAGTGAAGATTTTGATATTGTGTAAATAATATTAGAAAAATGTTGTTCTCTTTCAAATTAGTGTTCCCTTAATACTGACAATATAAAGTAACAATATTTACATTAATTTTTTAAAGAATTGTAAATACCTGATTTAAAAATTCATTTAATGAAATTACATTAAATTTAACTTTTGAATTATGTGCTTAATTTAGAAAAAATGTCCAGAAAGCAAAATGCTATATTTTTTATTCTTTTAGTTCCAACAGCGGCGATCTCGTTGGCAAAAGTAGATGTTTTTTCTTCAAAACTAGAAGCATACGCATTTCGATTACACCCTAATCAAGATTTGTTAGGAAGTATTGTTGAAATTGTTGAAACACATCATCTAGATGCAGTTTCCATTCAAACCTGTGTAGGTTCTTTAAAAAGAGTTGTTGTAAGATTAGCAAATCAATCACATGCCACAATTTTCCAAGCCACTAATCAAACTTACGAAATTGTAAGTCTTGTTGGAACGGTTAGTGCAAATATTTTGGAAAATGGAAAAAGAGAAGTTATTCCACACATTCATCTTAGTTTTTCGAATGGAATTGATGGAAGTACATTTGGTGGACATTTATTGGATGGTTCTATTATTTATACAACAGCAGAAATTGTGATTACGGATTTAAAGCAATTAAGATTTACAAGGGAAATTGATCCAATGACTGGCTACGATGAATTGGTGATTGTAAACAAAAAGCATTAAATTTACAAAACAAAAAAACTAATAGCCATTCTTTCAAATTGGAATTAACCGCAAAGCTTATATACTGTAGATAAATATAATGAATTTCAATTAAATATTTTTTTATGTAAAAAGATCTACAAAATTATGGTTCAATAAAATTCAACA
The DNA here is from genome assembly GCA_902984215.1 of Willaertia magna. Classification (NCBI taxonomy): domain Eukaryota; phylum Heterolobosea; class Eutetramitea; order Acrasida; family Naegleriidae; genus Willaertia; species Willaertia magna. The sequence continues at coordinate 1,299 of CADWAF010001247.1, forward strand.
AATGTTGTGTTCTTAGAAATTATTGTAAATTACTTTTTCGTTTCTTGATCCTAAAAATTGTTGTATCTCTAAAGGTATTTCAATATTATTTTCTTTAAAAAATTGTAAATAAAGTGAAAAATCAATTTCTGGTAATGGTTGAATAATTTGTGGTGATACATAAAGTTGATTTTGAAATTCAAATCCTTTATTTTCTTTTTCTATTCTATCCTTTAATGAATTAATATCATTTTGTCCTTGCTCTCTTTGTCTCTTTAACATTTCTATGCAATACACAAGTGATTTCATACTTTTTGACAGCAATATCGGAGCATTACAATAAAAAAAGTGAAACAAAATGAAAACCTACTCTTTGCTTTCTTCCATTTTTTTTATTGGGAGGAAATAATGTTTTACAATATAATTTTTTATTTAATAAATTTAATACATTTGTTCATTAGTCATGTTAATTAATTCAAAGTATTGTCTTAAAGCATCTGAAAGAATTTCAGGAAGTGTTTGAATATCTCTTAAAATAATATAGTAAGGGAATGGGAACTTTTCAATATAATAACTGAAGGTTAATGGTTGTTTTGAATCTAATGGATTTGAGTTGATAGTCTTAACTTCTAAAATAGATTCTTTTGGATTTGGATTATCAATAAGGATGAATACGAAAAGTATTTTCTTTTCTTGACCTTCTCTAACTAACTTAACAATACGTTCTCTTTCTAACATTCTACCATCTGAAATAACGAAAGCTAATTGATATTGTTCATTTTGACTTGAAACTTCATAGTTCTTATAATTTTCCATTAATTGGATTGTGTCTTTAAGGAATGTAACCATTTGAGTTTGATTTTGATTGAAAGTGAATTGTGATAATATTTCAGAGCCAGCATCATCACTGAATGGTTTTTCGAATGGATGTAAGAGTTTCATCTTTTCACCAAAACTAACAACACCTAATTGACCAACTTCTAATTGAGACATTGCTTTTGCAATTAATGTTAAAGCTTCACATGCCATTTGACCTGCATAGTTATCGTTCATTGATTTAGAGTCATCAATTGCTAAAAGGATTTGATATTGTCTCTTATTTGGTTTAGTTCTTCTTAACCAAATCTTATCTTTTCTAAATTGACTAGCAATATAAGGAATAACTTTCTTCATATTAATTCTTTTACCAGTCTTGTAATCACCTTTTAACTTAGTAGCTAACGTTGGCTCAAGTATTAGTCTAAGTTGTTCACATAATTCTTGAGATAAACTTGATGTTAGAATATCAAATTGTTTCCAAACTTCTTTGCTCTTTTGTACGTTTTCTTCGGAATTTCTCCAATCAGCTAATGTTTTTTCAAGTTCTTCTCTCATAGCCTTAATTTCTTCCATAGTTAAAGGTTTTGGTTGTTCTGGTTCTTCTTCCATTGCGTCTTCATCAAAATCTTGTCTTGTGTGGATAGTACTTTCAAAGTTTGTTTTAACAAACTCGCCTTTCTTTTCTTGTTGTTCAAACTTAAGATCTTCCATATTTTCATCTTCGTCTTCAGGTAATTCAATCTTTTTATCTAGTTTTGAAGAAACATTCTTTGGTCTAGAATCAGATTCTTGGTTGCCCTCTTCATTATCTTTTTCTTCATTTCCGAATTTTTCTTCTTCCTTTTTCTTTTGTTCTTGATTTTCATCTTCAACTTCTTCTTCATCGTCATCCATCATTTGAGGGAATTCTTTTGATTGTTCTTCAGTTGCATTAGCTAAGGTTTGTTGATCATTCATGTCTTTATCTTCGTCATCCTCGTCAACAAGTTCATAAGCATCTCCTTCTTTTTCTTGTTTTTCTTTTGGTTCTTCTTTCTTTTCTTTCTTGTTCTTCTCTACAACATTTATCTTCTCTTTCCATTTCTTCATTGCATCACCTAAACTATTCTTTGGATTAGGATCCATTTGCATTTGATTTGCCTCATCTTTATGTTGTTCGTTTTCTCCTTGGTCCATACTTTCACCTAATTCGTTCTTGTTAGTGTCTTGACCATTTTCTTCAGAATTATTATTCTTCTTTTCTTGTCTTTCAGATTCTGTGGTTTCCTCATCTTTTACTTCAGAAGGCTTTCCAGCAGTTTGTTTGACACCAAATGGTGTTTCTTTTAATTCAGTGTTGTCAGCTTCTTCTTGGGCGAATGTCTTATTCTTTTCTTCTTCCTCTTCATTTTCACCTTCTTTTTCTTCGTCTTTATTTTCCTCATCTTCACCTTCCTTATTATTTTCTTCTTCTAACTTTGGATCTATGTGATTGACATCTTCTTGGTCTTCTACTTCAGGAGGTTGTTCTTCATCTTGTTTAACATCCTCAGTTTCAACTTGTTCGTCGATTTGTTCATCTTTCTTCTTCTTGAGAGGGTCTGTTGCTTCTTCTTCATCTTCGTTTTGATTTTCAGTTTCATTTTCTCCTTCTTTTTCATCTTCACCTTCTTCCTCGTCATTTTCTTCTTCCATATTGTCCTCTTCTATTTCTAAGTTGTCCAAATTGAAATCTTCTTCCTTGTTATCTTCATCTTTATCATTTTGATCGTCTTTTTCTTCACCATTTTCAGTTTCTTCAGGGTTCATTTGGTCTGTAAATTCTTCTTGATCTTCTACTGGTTCTTCTTCATCTTCAAACTCCATTGGTTCTTTCTTTTTATTGTCTTTGTTGTTTTGGTTGCTTAATGGATCTTCTTCATTTTCTTGGGCTTTCAACTCAGAATCTTGTTCTTGTGGTTTGTTTGATTTTTCGTCACTTTCTTCTTTCTTATCATCCCTGTCATTTTCATTTTCATCCCACAATTTATCGTCTAAATCTTCTTTGTTTGGATCTTCTTCTTCAATATCTCCCATTTCTTTATTTTCATTCTCATCTTCTTCTTCCTCATTTTCTTCTTCCTCATCTTTTTCCATTTCTTGAAGTTCAGATTCGAAGTCTCCTTCCATTTCAATTGCGTTATCATTCTTTTCAGTCTCTTTATCGTTTTTCTCTCTATCCTTTTCATTAAGCAATTGATCTTCTTGTTCAATTTGATCACTGACATCATTAATTCCCTCTCCATCATCCATACCAGTTCCTGAACTGAATTCAGTTGGTCCTTCTTGATTTTCGTCGTTTTCTCCTTCTTTTTCTTCACAGAAACCGTTCTTGAATAGTGTTGTAAATACATGTAATAAGACATAGTCAAGTTTACAAACACTCTTATGGTAATGAACCAATGGAATTTTAACTAAATCTATAATACCGTTCAATCTTTGAAGGAGAGGTGTTAAGTTAGCAAGGAATTCAACAAATGAGTTGACTACTATTGGATTAACGTCAGATTGTTGGGTATGTTCAATTATTTCATTAGTCATTGAAATTAAATCATCATTTAATTTGTTGATATTACTGTTCATACCATTGAAACACTTTGAGAAATGTTCTTCCATACGTGCAACAGAGTTATTTCTGCATAGATAAGAAAGTGGGTAATCTTCTGCTTCTTCTTCATCTTTCTTACTTGAACTAAGTTCTTCCTTTGCCTTGTTGACAACATCTTTCAATAATTCTTTTTCTTCACTATGTGCTTTGATTAAATCTTGAATTAATAATTGGACACATTTAACTGCGTGAACATATTTTTCAGAGTAGGAAGAGATGAACGTGTTATTGATATGATGAGAAGTTTGTGGAGCAAATTGAGTGTTATTAAAGGAGGCTCTTTCATCTTCTAATTCTACTAAAATAATGTCAAGTTCCTTACATTTTGGTGTTAACGTAGATTTAGAGAATTGTTCTAGGATAACTTTAACTTTAGAAAGATTTTCATAATTTTCTTTGACTTTCTCCATGTCTTGGTAGGTAATTAAGGTCAATGTTGAGGTTTCAAGTCCAACACTCTTTCTCAAAATAGATTCAATATTTTCTACACATTTTGATACAAGTGTCTTTGCTTCTTCAAGAGACTTGTGTAGAGACACATAGGTCTTTTCTTCTTCATTCTTTACTAAAGTGTGATATAAAGAGGTTAATTGAGAAACTAATTCACCAAGTTTGAATAATAAAGCTGATTGATTTTCAATAGATTCTTTTGCAATACTTTGAGAAGGAAGTAACAAGGTGGTATTGGTTGTCAAGCTATTATATAAATTAGAGAATATTTCAATAAATGCTCTATTATTCTTTTGTTGACGTTCAATTGAACTGATATAATCTCTGTGTTTCATTGTCAAGAAGAATAAGTTATCAGGATATCCTCTCATCTTGTTCTTTTGAGTTGTTATGTCTTCAGAAATCTCAGTATCGAAAACTACTCTTAAGTTTTGTAAAGCAAAGACATTCTTAAAGAAATAGTCATCAGCCTTATTCCATACTTCAACAATTTCCTTATTGTTCAATGATTTAAGATTAACATTAGAGAATGGTTTTTGAAGAACTTGGTAAGGAGTAGTTTCTTTTGCAACACCTTTCTTTAGGTACGAAATACCTAAATCTGATAATTCAGTCAATAGTGAAACCAAAGCTCTTAGTTTGATTGGTTTAGATGCCTTTTTCTTATTTAATTCTTCAGTTCTTTCTATAATTTCAGTACTTAAATCTTCTAAATTGTTTACAACAGCATCATATTCCTTAATAATTTCACTATTTAAAATGTGTTGTTCGAAATTCTTACCACACAATTCAAATACAACAGGTAATCTTTCAATTACATTTCCTTTCATCTCTTCGGTTGTGAATTGTTCAACAATAGTTTTTTCTAATTTTGCATTTTGCTTATAGAAGGTAACATTTTTGTCAGTTTCCATTACATTTGAAATTACTTTCTTGGATTTAATTAAATGATCATGAACTAGTGTTTCTTCTACTGGTTCTTCTTCTTTGGCCTTCTTATTCTTCTTATTCTTTCTCTTTCTTTGATTTCTTTTACGTTTATCTTTTTGTTGTACAGTTTCAGTTGCTGCAGAAAGTTCATCAAATTTATCCCATAAAGCTCTTGCCTGTTGAGCCAATACATTTGCAAAACCTTTAGAGAATTGAGCTAATGCTTTTCTTGATTTTCTTGTTGTAGCACGAATGGAATCTACATTTACATCTTCCCATTTAGTAAGGGTAATAAAATCTCTTAATTTTTCTTCCAAAGGTTTCTTTTCTCTTTCTAATTTATCATTAAGTGTAGGAATAAATTGCTTATAATAACGATATAAATTGTACAACAAATCTCTGAACTTTAATTGTACGGGACTTGCATTAGAAAGTTTTTCAATTTGAGCAGTAAGGTGTTGACAGAAGTTATGAAGTAAGTCTAGTCTGAATTCAAAATCTCCAATACTAGAGGTTCTAATGAAATCATCACAAATTTCAAAGAAGTCTTTCATTGTTTGATCAATTTCAGAGCTGTCAAAGTCACTGTTACAAACTAAGGAATAAAATCTGAACCACCAAGTAATTGTTTTAACTTTGTATTCTTTTGCCTTCAAATCATAAATACCTCTCCAATTTTCTAATTCCATTCTTCTCCATCTAATAACTAAGGAAGATAATTTTCTAATTTCATCCTGTAAGGTGTGTACACTAGCCGTTAAATATTCTTCCCATTCTTTAGCTTTGTTCAAAAGTAGTTCCAAACCAGTGAGAATTTTAATGAGTGGACTGGTAACCGGTTGATTTAAAATATGTTCACAAATCTTAACCATTTCGACTAGAATTGGATGACCTTTTTGTTCTTCACTACTATACTTTTGAATAAGGAAGTTAAGTCTTTGTAACATTGGGAATAATGTTGAGAAAGCAAGAGTAATTTCAGGAATATTAGGGTCGTTGTAAATTTCTAAATAAGCCTTTTTCTTTGCTTCCTTTGAATTATCCACTTTAACAAGAAGATTGTTGAGTGTACGACTACCGAAAAGTACCAAAGGTAAATGACCTGATGAAGACATATCAATTCTATACTTTCCTTCTAATGAGTTAATAATACCAACAGCAACACCCAAAGACTCGTCAAACATTTTACTTCTAATTTCAGAGATAGTGGAACTTGTTTGTGCGCTATTGTCTCTTGCTACTAAATTAGTAAATACGTTTTTGTGAGTATTTACGAGATAGTCAATTTCAGATACATCATGAATGAGTCTATTAACATCTTCAAGTAATTTCTTTTCTGATACTAATTCTCCTTTCTTTCCAGAAACATTTAAAATAACGTTATCTTCTTCTTTCTTTGAGAATTGAGTATAATCCTCCGCATAAGTTGGGAACATATTTTCCATTTCTTCTTCTAATATTTCTTCATCTGTTTGAATAACAATTTTTCTTTCCTTGTTCTTGTAGAAGCTATCTTCTTCCTCTTTCTTCTTTTCTAACTCTTCTTCAACTCTTTCAAAGAGATTTGAATAAAGAGCAAAAACTTCATCTAAAACTAATAGATTTTGCTTTGTCTTTTCAGTGGATGGAGATTCTGACACAATTAATAATAATGCTCTAGACATTAAAACTCTCAAAACTTTGATGATGACTTCGTATTGTTTACACTTAGATGCTACATTAAGTGTATTTTCTTCAATAGGTTTAACCCATTTCTTGACTACTTCTAAATCATTTTGAATCTTTGTTAATGAATTAGATGAAGGGAAAGAAAGCATATTGTTTAAAACTTGATTGATGGTGTTTGATTCTGTTTTATCTTTAGGTGATAGACAGCCATAACATAATAATCTCAAACCATATTTAACATTGTAAATACATCCTGTGAATGGAATAATTAAATCTTCAAAACCAAAACTATTTTTCATTAATTTTCCTTTAATAATAGAAATGGTATTAGATTGGAAAGAGTCTTCTTTGGTAATTAATTCAGAAATAATATTTTGTTCTCCTTCTTCAGTTCTTTTTTCATACTTTAAGAAATTATTTACAAGAGAATGAAGTACTTCTTTTTGATCTTCTACTTTTTTCATATCTCTATAAATTTCTAAGAATGCCTCATTGAAAGGTCTATGGACAACCTTCTTGGAAACTTTGTCTAAAGCGGATTGAATATGTTCAACCTCGTCTTCAACATTCTCAGTAATAAAGTTCTTTTCACGTCCAGTAATGAATTTTTGAATGGAAGAAAGAACATTTAATTTTTCAGTCAAAACAGATAAATCTTCCTTCAAATGTTTGTCATAAATAGAGTATTTGAGGGTAGGGTCCAAGGCATTTGCAGGAATAAACAAACTCATTCTAACTTCACCTAATTTAATCCAAGCCAAACCTCTATTAACTAAATCTTTGTTGGAATCATCCAAACATTTTGCGACAATAAGTTTGCAAATATCAACCAATTCATTCTTTTTAGCTTTTAGTCTTGTGTCAGAGGATTGGAGAATAATATGTGAAATATCATTAAGCAAGGATATTTCGGTATAGTTGTTCAAAATTTGATCAACTAGTTTAACAAGCTTACTATTGTTTTCTTCATCAAATGTTTTCTTGAAAGACAATAAAGTGTCACAATATAAATTAGTCAAGTTCTTCCAATCATTTCCATTATTATCCAGAAGTTCAATATTAGATGTAATTAATTGAATGATTTTCTTGATTTGTTCCATTTTCAAATATCTTGATCTAATTGGTATATTTTCCCAACCACTTAACAGTTTTAAAATATGAACAGAGTTAACATCTTGGAATATTCTTATTGGTCCTGAGAGATCATCTCTACTCAATTCTTCAGTTTGTTTTTCTTTTTCAAATGCTGATTGATTATAAGTATTCTCCCAAACTCTTTCATTCCAATAAACCCAAACATAATTTAGAATTGGCGGAATACTTTGTAAAATTTCTAGTAGCTTACCACTTTCAGCAGTATTAATATCTAATGAAAGATCCCATAAAAGCATTTGGTAAGGTACAAGATCGAAAGGAGATCTTGAGCAATTTCTTAAAACAAAGTCCACTAAATGTCTACATCTTGTTACTGCTGTGGATAAAGTACCTTTTGCTTGTTCTATTTCAGTAGCATCAATTCTCTTACACAAACAACTTATTTCTGTTAATACAGAAATTACATTCAATTCATAATTCATACTTTTATGATCAAAGAGTGGATATAAGGCTCTAATTGAATGTAATTCTGAAACATTGACTCTCTTTTTATCAGGAGCAGTAAACTCTGCAATATCATTGAATAATTTATCAATAACAAATTCTTGTTGAGGTTTAGAGAGTTCGTTATATGGAGTGGAGGTATCTTGGGATTCTGTTGCTGGTTTGTTTTCCACTAGTTGAGGAACTTCACGCAGTGATTCTAAAAGGGTTGGATTTTCTGGATTATTTGGGTTTTGAGTAATATATTTTGCAGTGGTCATACCATTCAATAATAAATCGTTTAATTCTCTATTGGTTGGATCAATTGTGTTTGAAGAAACAAAATTCTCTAGGCTATCAATAATTTGTTTGAGTTCCATATTTTGAGAAATATTTGGTTTGCCACAATATTTATAAAGTGTATTTTTCTTTCCTGTACTATTAAATGCTTCTACTACCATGTTGTCAATTTCACTCATAAGGGTACAAAGTTGTTCATATTGTACTTGTGGAGATTGTTCGTCCTTCTTTTTACTCTTTTTGATATTCATCTTAAGGAAATCCTTTGCCAACCAATTCCAGTAAATAAAGAACTCTTCAGTCAATTCATTAGTGGTATTTAAGTAATGCCATAATTTATCTCTACATCTTAAAATACCTCTTAATTCTTCTAATGATTGAACAAATGTAGATTCAAGACTGGCATTCATAAAAGACTCCATAAATGATTCAATTTGTTTAAATAATGAGAATAAATGTACTACTACCTTATTAGGTGCACTTCCTCTGTGCTTAGGATTTAAGTAGTAATAATAAGATTGATGTAAAAGGGATGTCTTCTTTTCTATAATACTTCCTCTATAATTCTTTTTAATGCTATCTTCTTCGTCAAATAATCTACTTTGGTGTGTTGTTAGCAAGCTGGCCTTTTCAAATATACTGTCTGTTTCTTTATCAATCAATCCAAGATAATTTAATTTTGAATACATATCCTCGCTTACTTTTAAGTTGATTGGTTGGAAAAGCAAAGCGTCACTAAACTTTGGATTTACCACAGAAACTAGTTTTTCGAAAGCTTTTTCAACCTTTATAGAGAAAGGGGTTGACTTTCTTCTCTTTAATAACTCAATTCCTTTTTCTAATAATTGACTTAAAACTTCTTCATCCTTACATAATATTAGCAATCTAGACAGCCAATTGCGTCTTATGTCAATGTCTTTCAAAGAACTCAAATCTATGAAGTATTCTAATGCGTATTGCATGTCGCTAACTAATTCTTCTAATGTTCTTGTAGTTTCCATTTCAGAATTTTTCAAAATTGTTTGATCCAAGTCATGAGTTTGAAGATATACTGGGGGTAAGTCAGCAACGAGTGCCTTCCAAGTTAATTTCTTCATTAATGAAGCAATAGATACACTAGTATCCAAATTTTCAGATAATTTAATGGTCAAATATTCTCTCATAAGGCCGTATAGTCTTGCGGCTTGCCTAAATACTACTCTGAAAAGAGATTTATCCAAAAGGAATGCATTAGACAAAACATAAGTACATGGGAAAAGTGTTTCACTTGACATTAATGAAGGAATAATTTCCATTAATATTTTTTCTGCGCTATTACGTGAACTGTCAGTATTACATCTTCCTCTAATATAAATACTGTTAATTGCAGCCTTGAATGAGTTTTCAATATTTAAACCTTGTTTAACTTCAGTATTAAATACTTCTGCACATCTCAAAAGATCTCTAATTGATGGTCTGTCTTCTTCTGGAAGGAAAATATCTCTCACGAATTTTGAATGATAATCCATTAATGTTCTGCAAATAGTTGAAGAAGGAATACCTGCACTTGCAAGTAAAGTAAATGCATCTTGGGATGGTATTTGAATTGGGAACATAGAAATTTCGATACCACGATTTCTCATAGCTCTTGAAATTTCACCATACTTTGGATCCATAACCATGAAAATTCTAAAGTGAGGATGTGGTTTTACAATTCTGATTTCTCCATCAACCAAGCCACGTTCATTAACAACTAAAACTCCATCAGGTTCTAAAAGGGAATTCAATCTATCTAAAACTGTTGGATTACAAAAGTTAACATTGTCAATAAGAATCCAATTTCCTGCTTCTAATGATCTTATTAAAATACCATCGTTCCATTCGAATCTACCTTTAACTCCCATTTCAATTACCTTAGTTAAATTACTTAATTGTTTAGTTACTCTTTGATATTCTTCGTCTTGATTGTCCAAGTGTTTAAATAATTCGTCACAAATAATTTGTAATTGTTCAATTCCTGTGTAATCTGATTTTTGTTTACAGTTTAATTCATAGGTATCGAATTGGTTATACAAGTGTTTAAGTACACTATATTTGTTTTGATTTTCGGTTAAGAAAACAACTCTAGCCAATTCATCAATCTTCAATTTAATAAAGGATGCTACAGCTCTTACTTTTTGAATTGGATCTACTTGTTCAAAACCTCCAAGTAATTCAACAGTATCAGTAGAACTACTCATTGAAAATTCGCTTAGCATATTTCCTGTTAATTGGGAAATAAGTCTAACAATTGAGGTTTTTCCACAAGCTGAAGGTCCAGTAATAATTGTTAAGTAATTCATTTCAATACATTTCATTATGTTTTCTAATGGATTTAAATATGATTGGAGAAGTGTTAAATTTCTACTAGTATTACTCAATGCATGATTATCTCTATCAACATCATCAAATGAATTATTCTTAAACAAGATAGATGATCCAATTTGAACAGTATTAGCAGTGAGGGTATAGGTTGGTTGTGGATTGAAAGTGAAATCTCTACCTGATACTTCTTTCCAAACTCTTTCTACATGTTTTCTATCTTCATCTGTTCTCATTCTTTGTCTATAGATACAATCAATAAATCTCATTGGGTCATAATTGTCACTTTTAACTGATAACATATTTTGTTCTTTCTTTAACATTTCACACCATCTGAATACATCTCTCAAGTTGAATTCCCAAGGGCTTCCTTTTCTACCAAACTTGTATTCTTCCATGGTTTCCTTGTGCATCTTTCTGTTGAAATCAATCATCATCTTTAAATTTTCTTCTCCAATGTCACCATGAATGGCCTTTGCAATAAATAATAAATCGTCAGATTTTAATTCATCAACATAAACTTGAGTAAATCTATTAAGGAAAGATTTTGGTAAACCTTTTCTACCACCACCTTGTTGAAGTGGGTTTTGGCATGCAAATAATCTAAAACCTTCTGGACACTTAATAGTTTCATTAATTTCAGGAATATAAATTTCAGCTCTGTGATCAAGTACAGAGTTCAAACCTTCAAGTACAGATTGGGATGCCAAATTCAATTCGTCCAATAAAACCCAATCACCATTTCTGAGAGCTCTCAAGAAAATACCATCAGACCATCTAAATTGACCTCCTGAACTTCCTTCTACAGGCAAGTCAGAACCTAATAAATCCATCATATCTGTTTGTTCACTCAAATTTATTCTAACAATATTGTGACCTGAGGCTTTTGCAATAGCAGATATTAAACTAGTTTTACCAACACCTGGACTTCCTTCTAAGAGTAATGGTTTCTTAAGTTGCATTGCTCTTAAAACTTTCATAACATTTTTACCAGTAGTTGGTGCGTCAAGAGCGTAGACAATTTTTCTGTCACTACTGGTACCACACTTAACATAGAATGGATTGTAACCAAAGAATTCATTTGCATCCTTCTTATGAGTGGAACGAGGAGCTACGTAACTTTCATTCAAGAAAACATTTTCCAATTCTTGATATTTCTCTTTACTAATTTCAGTTTCAAATTGCTTCAATAAGAATGACAAACAATCATTTCTAATGGTTGCTCTCATCTTTGAAGAGGCATCAGTACCAACACCAATACTTTCTAAAATTACAGTTTCTACACCATGTAAATAAGCATCAATAGGATCAATTTCTAATTTCGTCATTGCCATATTCATAAACTCTACCCAGGAAATAACGTCTCTTACACTGAGAAGTCTCTTTGTCCTCTTTGATCTAAAGTATTGCACAAATGCAACCATCTTTTCATTAAAATGTTTAATTTCATTAGAGAGTCTATTTGCAACAATAATGGCTAAATCCTCTGAAACAGAAAGACTTGGTACATAAACCTCTGTAAATCTGTTTCTTAAGGCTGGAGAAAGTTCTCTTTTACCAAAATCGCCTCCAGGATTCATAGTTGCCAAAATTCTAAAATTATCATCTGCAGTCGTATGTTCAATTTGTTCTGATCCTCTTTCTGGAAGTGTTAATTGTCTACTTGGTTCAAGAACACTGTTCAATCTTTCCAAAACTGCATCTTCTGCTAAAGAAATTTCATCAATAAGGAAAAAGTCTCCATTCTTCATTGCTTCAACTAAAGGACCATCATACCAAATGAAAAGAGCCTTCCATTGTTGATATAGTTCTCTGATTTTTAATTGTCTTTCTAACAAAACTTTTTCTTTAAAGTCTCCCTTTACCTTTTTCTTTTGAGGTTCCATTTGTTTTCTTTCCTTTACTAATTTCTTACAAAAACTTTCGAGTGCCTTAACTTGCTTTTGAATTGTTGTTTCATTAGAGAGATCTACTTCAAGACCATAATCTTCCTTTGCTACTGAAATAAATTCTTGAATTAATTGTTCAATTTGAGACTTCAATTTCTCTCTACCTCTAACAGGTCTGAGAGAACCAAGAATATCACTCGTTTCAGTGTGTTGATGACAATTCAAAATTCTTAATTGTCTTTGATAAATATCAGCATAAATTTGACAAATTGTTGTTTTACCAGTACCGGTGTCACCAACTAGTAAAACAGGTTCTTTGTATTGAATACATTTACCAACTAAGGTGTACATTCTCTTCATTGTCTTTGTCCAAACAATTTCGCTTCCAGCAACCTTAATAGATTGGAAATCAGCAGAATTGTACAACTTTTCTAAATCTATTTTAACTTTAAATACTTTTTCAAGTATTTCTTTAACAATTTCCTTTTCGTCGTCTCTTCTTAATCTTTCAGCAAATAACATATAACCTTCTTCGGCAGCATGCAAGTTATAATTTACATTTTCAGGGGCACCATGCATACGTTCAGCCCATCTGAACAAATCTCTTGGTGTGATAGTACTCTTACCAGCAAAGATTTTGCTACTTTGTCTTCTTTGTTGTAACTCTCTCATTACATTAACTAATTTGGTTGCGTGTTGATTAGAAATTTGACATCTTCTGTGTAAAATTGTAATAAGTTCTCCTCTAGGTATTTCGTCAATATGTAATTCTAAAAATCTGTTTCTAAAAGCACGAGATAATACCTTTCTACCACCATATAAACCAGGAGGATTTTGTGTAGCAAATAATTGGAAATGAGGATGAGGTTTAATTGTCTCTTGTGTTTCAGGAATGAATAACTCACGATTATCATCAAGTAAACGATTTAGTGCTTCCAAAATATCCGAAGGTGCCAAGTTCAACTCGTCCAAAACTAACCAGTAACCGTTTCTGACAGCCTCAACCAAAATACCTTCCTGGAATACCAATTTACCTTGAGAATTTGTTATGTATGTACCAAAATATTCTTGCAAGTCAGTGCTTTCATGATTGTTAATTCTTACAAATCTGTGACCTGTTACTTTTGCCAAGTATTGTACCAAACTTGTTTTACCACTAGATGTTGGACCTTGTAATAAAACAGGATACTTTCCAGATTTTAAGCCTCTTGCTAAATTCTTTAAGTGTTCTTCTACAGATTCAGTAATAATAAAATCGCTTGGTTGCTCTGGTGGGAATGGACCTTGTTTAAGCCAAAAATGTCTGAATTGTACATATTCACCACTTGATGGTTTTGCTGGTGCTTGATTTAAAGTATTTTCAACTCCCTTATTCTTTAAAAAGGATTGCTTAATCATTTTCTCAACTGTTGAATAAGAACTAGTACTTAGTAAAGTTAAAAAGCCCATACAAAAACCTTCATACAATGACCTTTCAATACCATAGTCACTTAATACCATCGTTGTATATTCCAAACTTCTACTTAAAGTACGTAAACTGTAATGAGGTCTTTGGCCTGCACCATCAGATAATTCAGCCTCTGACATTTTCTTAACTTGTAAATAAAAGTTGACAACATCATCAATAGGAGGGTGAGGTATTTTGTTTAAGTATCTTGAGACCACAATTTTAAGATCTTCTTTATCTAATAACTCTTGCATATAAAACTCTGAAAATCTATTTCTTAATGCAGGAGGCAAATTCTTTTTACCAATGTCAGTTGGAGGATTCATACAAGCAAATATTCTAAAGTTTGGATGACGTTTTACAGGTTCAGTGTCACCCTTTTCTGTAATATACAATGTTCCTTCCTCTCCTTCCAATAAACTGCTTAATCTTTCTAAGGTTTCTGTGGATGCCAAGTTAATTTCGTCCAATAGAATCCAATGACCTTCTCTCAAAGCTTTTACTAGTGAACCTTCAACGAATGAGAAGGCAAAACTATTTTGAACTAAAATTTGTTGATGATTAAACTTTGTAACACTTTCTTTAAACTTTTGCCAATATTGTTTCAAAGCATCCATATTTCCAGTCTTTTGTTTTTTAGGAGTTTCTTTTTGCTTCTTCTTTCTCTTTTGTCCAACTTGTTCTTCATCTTTTTGTTCTTCGTCTGTTAATAATTTTCCTAATTTTTGTTCAGCTGATTCTATAACTTTGTTTAACATCATTACGAATGATGCCCAATTCTTTTTGGAATAGTGTTCACGAACTTTGGTTAAAACTGTTTCGTTTTGTTTAGAAGGGAAAGTGACAGAAAATAATTGCTCAAAATTACTCTTAATTGAAGCTGCCAATATCTTTAAATCAACTGGTTTAAAACCACCAATAAAATCAGCACTATCTGTTTGTTGATTAAGATTATGTACAGCTAATTTTCTACCCATCAAATTTGCTAAATATCCTATAATTGTGGTTTTACCGGTACCAGTTTCACCAGTTAAAAGTACAGGTTCATTCATTTTAATACAAGCAGCAATCTTTTCCATTAATTTCAAACTTTGTTTGGTATGAGCAAAAGTACTGTTTGTTCCTTTTTGTAAAACTTCATTTAAATTCTTTTCTTCTCTTGGTAAAGGAACACGACCTACAATAACACTTCCATTTTCTTCTTGTATTTGCGGTTTATACAAAGCTAAATATTCTTCGTAATTATAAATTTCCCAAACAACAGCAAGTCTATATACAACAGCATCGTAAACATCTTTCTTAGCTATCATTCCACAGAAAACATCAATTGCTTCGTGGAAAATATCTCTTTTAATTTGTGTCAAAACATAATTTTTGTTTTTCTCTAATTTGTGACCATAAAGTCTCTTAACTCTTTCACACCATTTTAATAAATCTCTAAATGAAAATAATCTACCAAAACTTTTAAGTTGAGCTAAATCTTTTAATTTCTTTTCGTCATGTATTTGATTATCTTCCTTAGCATCTATTTTAACACCACGCAATGCATCATAAGTTTCAATAAATTTTGGTATTAAAGAACCTATAGATTCAAATTTTATAGAAAGAATATGTTCAATCTCATTAGATGGTAATTTCTTAACTGTTACCTTGGTCCATAAATTTGCCATAGGTAAAACTCTTTGTCTACTTGTCATACCAGAAATTGATTCCATTAAACTTTGAGTAGCAAATAATTGAAATCCATTTGCTGCTGGTATTATTTCATCTCTAGAAGGAAGGAATAAATTTCCAGATTCAACTAATGGTAAAATTGAAGAAACAATATCAAATGGTGCTAAATCCAAATCTTCAATTAAAATCCATCTTCCTTCCATTACAGCTTTTGTAAGTGCACCTGGTTGCCATTTAAATTCACCAGGAACATCAGTACAAATATAAGTACCTAGTAAATCTTTACTATCAAATGATTCATCTAAATTTACTTTAATAAGATCTGTATTTCCAGTAATTCTAGCAAGTTCCTCAACATATGCTGTTTTACCAGAACCTATTATACCTTCCAATAAAACAGGTTTTTCTTGAGATACGGCTAATGCAAGGCTTCTCATATTATCAAAAGCAGTAGCCGTAAATATTAACTTTGATTTTAGTGGATCTACAGAAAGCGCGCTACTTTCGGAAGAAGTGTTAGCCTTTAGATTTTTATGTAACCAAACTCCACAAACATTAACCATAGTTTCACTTTTATGTGAGATAATTAATTTTTCTCTTATATCACTAGTAACATTTTCTTCATGTGCAGTTTCAGTATCATCATAAAAAGATAATGTATTTTCTAAATGCATCTTTTCTTCATTCTCAATTTCTTCAAGGATGTATTCGTCCAAGTTTTCAACTTTTTGATGAAAGAATTGGTCATCTAATTTTAACAAAATTGCGATACATTTTGCAGCATTGGATTTAATTTGTTTATTTGAGTTATAATTTAAAAGTTCGAAGAGAGGTGACCAATTAAATAGTTTAGAGAAATCGGAAGGTGAGAAAATTAAAAGTCTTAAAATAATTTGTAAAACTTGAAGTAATTGTTCTTCTTGTTTAGAATGAATTACATTTTCTATTAAAGATGATTTGTTTTTGAAATATTGTTTAATAAAGGTTTTAAATTGTGGATAAAGTGGTAAAATTTTACTTAGAGCATTTAATGCTTCATATTCTTCTTTGAATTGTTTATTTAGTATTTGTTCATTTAATTGCGAGATTAAAAGAGGGAAAATAGGTTTACATAACCTTGCAATTAAGTATGTATATTCGGTTTTAATAAATAAATTAATTAAAAAACTTTGAATACTTTTAATTATGTATGGATCAGTTTCCGATGAATTATTTATCTTTGTTTTAAAAGATGTTATATCTTTTTCTAGTGAAGGAAACTCTTTAGTTAGTACATTCAGTAAATGACTATATGAAAAAGTAGTCTTTTCTTGAGAGTTTTTAAATGCTTGTTGCAACATTTTTTTGCAAATACTTCAACAAATTATTGAACTTTTTTCACAATTTTTAAACTAAAAAAATTAAAGATGCAACAAGAAATTGAATTACACCAATGTTTTTTTTATTGGAGTGAAAATTGGAGTGAAAATTAAGGGTTTTTGTTGAATTGTGAAGGTGGGAATCATACTTCCCAGGATCGCCGCTTGTTTTATTAGTATCTATCCAGTTGTCTCTTGTAGTATTTGATATGAAAAAACTTGAAGAAATGTGTCGTTTTTTGTTCTTTTCCACAAAACTCACACCAAACCGGTCAACCTGTTACAAAAATTTAACATTTTACAAAATTTAAAAGATAATGTTAGTAAAATATTAAAAATGTTACAAACCTTTGGTAAATAGTTAGGACCTGGTGTTCCTTTGGGGTTTAAACCTTTAGTGTTTCCCTTAAACGTTCCAAATCTATCTAAAGTGTCACCGTTTTTAAAAAAGTGCGAAATGTTCTTAGTATGCTTTTCGTCTTGGGTTATATGATACGGATTGTACGCTCCAGGTCCTGGAATGTCCTTATTTACAGTAGGTTTTATTTCTATTGGTTTAGCAAATTTGCTTTCTTTAACGGCTGGCCTTGTTTCCCTAAACGTTTTAGATCGAAATATTGCACTTGGCAACTCTTTTGGCTTGTTGCTGATATTTTCATTGCTAGAAAACTCGCTTGCAATTACAGGCCTAGGTGGAGGTGGGGGAGGTTCTTCTTTCAATTCAGTAAATCGTTTAGAGGCAGATTTAAATGTAAACGATCCTACACTCAGTTTTTGTTGAGCTTTTTCAAATGTTGACAGGAATGACTTTAAAGGTAAATGTTAATTCTAAAAACTATACAAACCGTATCATAAGTTCCTGGTCCAATTTTTTTATGAGGATTTTCTGTTTTCTTAATTGAATGATTTTCTTTGGTAATAAATTGGGGTGTGCCTTTTGCTCTATTATCTTTAAAAATTTCGTCAACAAAGCTTTGTTCTTTATATTGTCCTGGACCAGGAGGATTAAATGTTGATCTAGGTTCTTCATACCATCTTTTAGAATTAGACACTGTTGGACCGTATCCCTTAGACGAATATGAGGTTCTGTTTGCCATTATTTCTCGATTAATTTCATAAGTAGAGGCAGTAGGTCCGATAAGATCACTCTTTAATTCCCTTAGTCAGATTTTTAGGCAATTCGGATACTTACCACATACACAGGAAATCTTCTACTACTCGTTCCGAAACCTTTCTTCTCTAATTCTTCAAAATTAAGTTTAGTTTCGAACCTAGTGGGTATAGAGTGAGATGTATTATAATTATTTCCTTGATTAAGTCTTCTTCCCTGAGCAGAAACGCTTCTCCTATTAGTACTCTTGCTGCTCATTATTTTTTTGAACTTGAATTCTGTAGTTTTCTTTACAAAATGTGCATTCAAACCAACTTCACACCTTTTATTGCCATTATTATATTGATCAACTAAAAGATATCAGTAAAAACTAAGTGAAACAAGTAATTAAAATTAGTTGAAGATTTTACTAACTTGTCTACTTAAAAAAAAATGCTTTCCTCCAGAGAGGACGAATTTGCCGAAATTCAAGGATTAATTTCTCAATCATTGATCAGAAATTTAAGTGACAAACTAAAAGATAAACGTAAATTAGGTGGAGAAGAAATTGAACAATTAATTCATAAATTTTTACACTCTTCCGATGGAATTTCACAAGTATCAACAACTGATAACACAAGTACCTCTTCTAACGGGTCTGGATCGAACGGTAATAATAGCGCGAATAAGAATGATAAAGAAACTATTGAACAATATACAACTAATTCATCCACTACAACCGGACCGTTAGAATCATTAAATACCAATGAAAAACAAGATAGTGAAAGAACTAAAAGAGGAGAAGTTTTAGTTAAAAAATTACTTAAATATTTAATTATACAATTAATAGATTCAGTTCAACCAAACATGAGAAAAGGAGGATTGTGGGCAATTAGTTCAGTTTCTATTGCAACTTTTGATGAAATTGGAAAATATTTAGATTTTATGATTCCACCAGTTTTGAAATGTTTTAATGATCAAGATTCTAAAGTAAGATTTCACGCTTGTGAAGCTATGTATAATATAGCGAAAGTAGCGAGAGGAAAGATTATTCCTTATTTAAGTAGAGTTTTTGATGGATTATGTAAATTGTCTGCAGATCCTGATGTCACAGTACAAAATGCAAATGTTGTATTAGATAGATTATTAAAAGATATTATTACTGAAGATGATAGTTTTAATGTTGATTTATTAATTCCAGAAATTGGTAAAAGAGTTACAGCTAACGATCCTTTTACAAGACAATTTATTTTAAGTTGGATTATAATATTAGATTCTGTTCCAGATATAGATATGATTGAATACCTTCCACATTTCCTATCTGGAATATTTTCAATGTTATCCGATCAAAATAGAGAGATAGTTCACCAAGCAAAGATAACGTTAGATGAATTTTTAGCTGAAATTGAGTCGAATGTAGATTCTGTAGATTTTGGTCCGCTCATAAAGATTTTAATATTTCACTGTGAAAATCAGATTGGCAGTAATTTATCCAAACAGATAGCTATTACGTGGATTTATAAGTTTTTACAGTTTGACAAGAAGAAAGTGTTACCTTATCATGCACAAGTGATTGGAGCAATAGTACCACATATAGCGCATGTAGATGTTGATTTGAGGAATATTTGTACACAAGCAAATAATGAGTTAATGAAAATTATTGAAGATAAATTGACAACTGATCAAATACTTTCTTTTAGTGATTTATTAAGGGTAATTAAACATGAATTGCAAAAATTAACATTGCCAAATAGGATATGTGCCTTAAAGTGGTTACATATTTTATTAAATAAGAATATAGATAGAGTTATGAAACATATAGATATAATATTTGCACTTTTACTTTCTGCTTTATCAGATCCTAATGAAGAAGTTGTTTCATTAGATTTACAAGTTCTTTCTATTATTTCAACAACAGAAGAGAATTTTCAAAAGTTTTTAAGGAATTTAGTTTTAATGTTTCAGAATGATACCCATCTATTGAACAAGGCAGGATTTATGTTTAGAAAGTTAAGTGTAATGTTAAAGTAAGTTTTCGCAAATTATTTTGATTTTGCTAAAGTAATAATTTAGTCCAGAAAAGATATTTAAAGAACTGTCAAATATCATTTTAGAATTAAAAACGAATAATTTTGAATTTGCTAGTACTTTAGTACAAACTTTAAATATGATTTTATTAACAAGTAAAGAATTAATGGAATTGAGGAATTCTATAAAGAAATGTTCTACGTCTCTTGAATCTCAACAATTATTTTATGATTTATTTAAAAGTTGGTGTCACAATCCAGTATCCACTCTTACTTTATGTTTACTTTCAAATCAATATAAATTAGCTAGCGCTTTAGTCTCAAGTTTGTAAGTTTTAATAATTTATATTAAATTTTTAATTAACACCATATTTAGTAGCGAGGCTGAGGTAACTGTAGATTTTTTAACACAAATTGATAATCTTATTCAATTAATAGAATCACCAATTTTTGTAGATTTACGATTACAACTATTAGAACCTCACAAACATCCTTATTTATTAAAAACACTTTATGGAATTTTAATGTTACTACCACAAAGTTCTGCTTTCACAAAACTATCCAAAAGGTTGGAATGTGTTGGTACTTTATCACTATTAGAATTTACAAAAAAACAAAAAGATGAAAATTCAGATAGCGATGGATATAAATCTGAAGAACTTTTAGAGCATTTTAAAAATATTCAATCTAAACTGAGAAGAATGAATGAAGCTACAGAGTAATAAGTTTTGTTAGTTATAGACATAAATTTTATTTATAAGAAAACTTTAAGTTTTTGCTCAATGTTCTTTCTACAAATTGGGCATTCAGTAAGTTTTTCACTACAATCTTTACAACATGATAAATGTTGACAAGGTAAAAACAGAACTGTTTTCTTCTTATCTAAACAAACTATACAACTCATTTCATTTTGATTTCTTTCGTGTAGTTCTTTATCAATTAGTTCAATATTTGAAGTATATATTTTCTTTAGCTTAATTAACTCTTCTGTACTTTGCTTCATTGGCACGTCTGTTAGAAGATACCTTAATTCATTGTTTGCAAAAGAAATTTTGATGTCCCGTATTTCTTGTTGAAGGGCGTTGATTTGAGATTTTTGTTGTGAAATGGTTTGAGTTTGTTCCAAATGTTTCTTTTCATACACTGATATTAATCCAGAAAAGTTTTGTTGTAATCTACTGAAATGACCTTTTATTCTAGACATTTCTGGCGATAGGAATTCTTCTTTTTCAGGTGTAGTTGTAATGTTGAAGATCTTTACTTCTTCGACTGCAGTTGAGTTGATTTTATTCATTATAGTTGTTGGTTAATTAGTTAATTAAT
>CADWAF010001251.1:0-177780 GCA_902984215.1 Willaertia magna
CCATCCATGTTAAAACGCCAGCTAATGCTGCAATTATAGCCATATAAATAGAAAGGTCATGAATCTCTTGTTTGTAATCTTCCTTATTATTTGTTGGCGATGTAATAACATTAATTAATTGTCCCATTAAAACATTAAATATATGAGGCATTGCTCCAAAACAAGCAAAACCAATTAATCCAATTAAAATCCATATAGTTTCCCATCCAATTATATATAACATTTTAAAGAATGCAAACCATATAACTGGTTCATGAGGATCCACAAATTCAACTTCTTGTGCTTTCTTCTCCTTTCTTTTTCTTGCCATCGTTATGTTAATTTAAAAATAAAAAGTTATGAATGTTTTATGATTATTATCAACTTTCAATTGTCAAACAAATTGTTGAATTATTGTTGTTTCTTTTTTTTGGTATCTTTGAGGATTTGTCTTTAGTTACAACCTTCGGTATTTATAGTGTGAAAAGCGTTCTGCCTCACATTTATTTACAAAAATGTAAATTAGGGAGCAAACAGTACTACGCTAGTGATAAATTAATACGCCCTTCGTTAGGTGAGCAATAATACTTTCCTCTAATTATTCCTCCTTTATAAAGCCTTCAAAGTGTTGGACTTTCCAAATTATGGACAATTACATTGGAAGCAAGCAGATTTTATTTTCATTCAAATTCAGCTTGATTTTCTCTTCCGAGTGTCGACTATAGTATTAGTTAAATTAAACATTTTCATGATATAGTCTTCTTTAAAACAAAACTGAAAGAAAGTACTAATTCTTTGGAGAGAATATTTTTCTTTAATTTTCAAAATTAAGAAATCTACTTGAAACACCTTCAAAAACCTAATGTGAATCCTTCCGCACAGAAACATTACCCAAAATCAATCTTCCACATTTCTATTGGCAATCACCAATCCTTCAAGCTGCTCCTCAAATCGATATTCTTCTGTTAGCCTTTTCTTTTTAAAAAAAATCCAATAACACATCATCTCTTTGTTGGCTTTGTTATTTTTTCTTATCTTACTTTACATTCATACATTTTAATTGTACTATTAGTAACATTGTTGAATATAATGTCCAAGCCTTTCGGAGAGGATTCTATTGAAGTAAATGAAATTATTCCTATTGCAT
The DNA here is from genome assembly GCA_902984215.1 of Willaertia magna. NCBI lineage: Eukaryota > Heterolobosea > Eutetramitea > Acrasida > Naegleriidae > Willaertia > Willaertia magna. The sequence continues at coordinate 1,127 of CADWAF010001251.1, forward strand.
TTGTGAAAGAAGACCCTTTGTTAAGTAATACTAATAATAATGCCAATAACTTTAATTCAAATAGAGTATTAGAATTATCGGATGAAATTTTAGAAAATAATAAAATCTTTCAAATAGTACATATTTTAAGTAATAACAACAAAGCTAATGAAACGAATAGTCAATCTACTAATAATAATACTTTTCACGTTTCTTTCTTTCATATAGAAGGAATGAAATGTCATAATTGTTCTAATAAAGTAACACAAATATTGACTAATTTCTTTCAAAGTGATGAATTAAAAGAATATCAAATTGATTTTATTGTAAATTTAAAGGAAAAGAAATTGACTTGTTTTTTACCTAAACAACATTTATTGGATTTAAATAATATTAATAATATAAATCAACAGATAATGGATAAAATTCATAACAATACTAATTTTAAAATTTATCAAATAAAAGGATTTATTGTTTCTTCTTTTGATAATTTTAAATTATTGGAAGAATATAATAAGAAATATTTATTAAAAGAAGTAAAATGTAAAGAAAAAAATAATATTAATTATTTGTTAATATATTTAAGTGATTTAAATGAAATTATTATTAATGATAATAATTTAGAAATGAAACAAATAATTAAACAATCATTATTATTAAATAATAATAAGACCAACAACCAAAATAAAGAGGATGATGAAGAGTTAGTTGAAATTTCATTTACTTATCCAATTAAAACATCAACTTCAACAATGACAAATAACAAAGAAGATGAAGAAAAGATGAAACATTTCTTTGTTGAAGATGAAGAACTACCTACCATACCTAATAGTAATAAGATACGTGATACTACAGCTAGTTTGTTAAAAAAAATTATTAATCCAACAAATTGGTTAAATGTAACAAATAATAACAAGAATAATTTATTAATAAATGTAGATAATGAAGAAAAAGAATCATTAATGTCAATGAGAGATGATAATAATGAAAATGAATATGAAATTGAGTTAAATGTACTTGGAATGCATTGTGCTTCATGTGTATCAAAAGTTGAAGAATCATTAAAAAAGATTGACGGAGTAAAATCCGTAAAAGTTTCTTTATTGACAAACTCCTCAGTTGTTACAACAACAAATCAAAGTGAACAGCTAATTGAAAATTTAATTGATAAAATTGAATCATTAGGTTTTAATGGTTCATTAAAATCTACAAAGAAAGAAAAAGAAGAAGATAACATGTTTAGTAATATATTTAAGGAAGTGGAAAGTCAAAAAGAAAATATTGAAAAGAATATTATTTTAAATTGGAAATATAAATTCGTCATGTCATTAATATTTACAATTCCAGTTATTATTTTAACATTAATTATTTATAATTATTATTGTGATACTCCATTAGTTACAGTTAAATATTATCCAGCAAAGGATAAATTAATATATATCCTTTTAAATTGTGCTAATTTAATTTTTGCAAGTTTTGTACATTTTATCGTAGGTTGGCATTATCATGTTAATGCTTTTAGAGCTTTAAGAAATCAATATGCGGATATGAATGTATTATTATCTCTAAGTACTAATGCAGCTTATTTCTATTCGGTTACTGTATTATTAAGTACTATTTTCAAGATACTAGGAGTAACTAATTGGGCATTGGTAGATAAGGTCGACATGTTACATTTTGAAACAGCTGTAATGGTGATTTTATTCCAAAGTTTAGGAAAGTATTTAGAATCAATTGCAAAGGCAAAGACAACAGAATCGTTAGCTGCCTTAGCTCAATTACAACCACCTAAAGCTCATTTATTAGAAAAGAGTAATGATATTACGTTTAGTACTCCAACTGTTGAAGTTTTTGTAGAACAAATTAAGGTTGGTGATCATGTAATGGTAAAATGTGGTCATACAATTCCATGTGATGGAGAAATTGTTTTAGGACAATGTTTTGTTAATGAATCAATGATTACTGGTGAATCAAAAAGAATATTTAAGAAAAAGGGTTCTAAAGTAATTGGAGGAACTATTAATGAGCAATTTATGAAGTCAGATGACCAAATGTCAAGTAGTGGAACTGGTGGTGTGATTATAGTTAAAATTACAAAAACTGGAAATGATACTATTCTAGGTCAAATTATTCGTTTAGTTCAACAAGCTCAATTGAATAAGGCACCTATACAAGAGTTCGCAGACAAAATATCAAAGGTATTCGTTCCAATAGTTGTTTTACTTTCCCTTTTTGTTTTTATTTTTTGGTATTTAGCTTCTCTATTTAGTTTAGTTAATAAGGGAGTAGATTCCTTTGCATTTGCTTTAAGTTTTACAATGAGTGTACTTTCAGTGGCTTGCCCTTGTGCAATTGGTTTAGGTTAGTAGTTACAATTTATTTTGATTAATATTAACATTTTTACTTTTTAATTTTTATTAGCAACGCCTGCTGCTGTGACTGTTGGAACTGGATTAGCTGCAAAATTAGGTATTTTAATTAAGGGAGGTTTACCTTTAGAAATAGCTCATAAGATGAATTGTATTTGTTTTGATAAAACTGGTACTATATCTACCGGAAATATTTCTGTGGCGGATTATGGATTCTTTGAGGAAGATGCAAAAGAGGTTAATATTACTAAAAATCAATTCTTTGAAATGTTAATTGGAGCAGAACGTGTATCAGAACATCCATTAGCCCAATCTATTGTAAATTATTTTTCTGATTTATTAAGAAAAGAGCCAAATGTACAATTAACAATTCATCAAGACTCTAATTTAACTGTATTTGGTGGAAAAGGTCTTCAATATAATTTTACTGTAAATGACCAAAAGATTGAATTTTTAATTGGTAAGGCATCTTTCCTTAGTGACTTTGGAGTAATTGTTCCAGACACAAAAGATAAAAAGTTTACAATGGTGAAAAAGTACATTAAAAAAGGTCACACTGTTGTTTTTTGTTCCGTAAACAAAAAGTTAGTTGGTTATGTTGCCTTAGTTGATGAATTAAAATCTGAAGCTAAACAAGTTATTCAAACACTAACAGAAGATTATGGTATCAGATGTTTTATATTAAGTGGAGATCATAAACAAGCAGTGGCTCATTGTGCTAAACAATTAAGTGACTCAAACAAATTAGAATATTTATTTGATAAAACACCAGACGAGAAGTCAAAGTTTATTAAATCTCTACAACAACAAGGATATATTGTTGGAATGGTTGGAGGTAAGTAAAATATTCACCCCCATTATTTTGACGTAAATTATTAGATGGTATTAACGATAGTCCTGCTTTAACAGCTGCAGATTGTGGAATTTCTATTGGTAGTGGAACAGATGTTGCTATCAAAAGTGCAGATATTATTTTAATGAAATCCGATTTAAGAGATGTAGTAACCACTATAGGGCTTTCTAGAAAGACATTTGAAAGAATTAAAATTAATCATTTCCTCTCCCTAGGTTACAATTTAATAATGATTCCATTGGCATGTGGTATTGCCTGGCCATTTACTGGAATAATTATTCCACCTCATTTATCAGCACTTCTTATGATGTTTTCAAGTCTAAGTGTCATGTTTTCTAGTCTTTCCTTACGTTATGAATATAGAAACCAGAAATAAATAATATTTAAAATATGGTTATAGAGGTGGAATACTGGGAAATGTAGAAGATACATTTGGCGTGTACGAAGAAATAAAACAACAAATGATTGAAAGAGAACATAAATTGAGTGAGAAGGCTCAAAAAAGAAGAGAATGTAAGTTGACAACTTAGTGTTTAAATTTTTAATTCACCTGTTCAAAGTCCTTAACAAAATAACAGAGTCAACAACTGGTAAAATAACTCTAGACCCACTTAAAATTAATGAGATAAACCAAGAAGATATAAATCCTTATGATGGAGGTTGTAAGATATTTCAAACTAAAACGAAAACAGAATTAAGCGAGAGCATGAGGGGATACCCAAAACTGTTGGAGATAAAAAACGGTAAACCGGGACAGAATGCACAACGATTAGAAAAGATATTTCATCATCAAACGCAAGATAGAGGATACAACATTATTAATGGAAGTATTTATGAAGTAGATAATGTTAAAATCCATTAATTATTGTAAAATACAAAATTTTATTTCAACATGTTAGGATTTAGTCAAATAATTTGCAAACTTCCTCAAAAACTAAATCAACAGATTTAGCACTATTAATAGTTCTAACCTTCTCAAAAGCAGAGAAGTATTGAATAACAGGCATAGTTTGATTAATATAAGTATTGAATCTCTTCTTAATACTTTCAATATTATCATCAGTACGACCACTAGTCTTTCCTCTCTCTAATAAACGTCCTTCTAATATTTCTTCAGGACAATCAAAGAATAAAACAAATTGGCATGGACAAATTTGTCTTTCAAAATCTACAGCTTGTCTCATTTCACGAGGGAAACCATCAATTAGAAAAACAGTTTCAGGGTTAGGATGTTCATAAATTGCATTCTTTAATAAATCAATAGTAATATGTCCCGGAACAATCTTTCCTTCTTTAATTAAACCAGAGATTAATCTACCTTGTTCGGTATCCTTTTGACATTCGGCTCTTAATAAATCTCCAGCACTGTAATGAGCAAAGTTATATTTTTCAACTAATCTTGCACATTGAGTACCTTTTCCTGAACCTGGACCTCCAAGAACGAAAACTACTTTACGGGATTGGTTTTTTGGATCTCTTCTTTGTAATTCATCAATAAGAAATTGAACAGGATCTACTGGCTTATTTTCAACTAATGTTTTAGTTAAATCATCAAATAGATGATCTAATTTATGTTGTTTCATGTAATTATTAAATTGTTCTAATTGTTGAGGTGTAAGAGGACTTGTTGCTGACATTTTTATTTGTGAATTTTTGGATTTAAAAGAAAAAAATTAAATAATTTTTTTTGTTTTCCTTCCTTGATGATAGAGGACAACATAGGGAACTGTTATCCAACAACACCCAACCACCTTCAATAAGAAGGTGAGTAATGTTCTTGTTTCAAAATCTTTACTCCTTTCGCCCAGTTTTCTGACCTTAATGCTAATCGGAAACAATGAATTCAATCCGATGATAGCTCAGCTGGTAGAGCATGGGACTGTAGAAAGTTCTGTTATCCTGTGGTCGGCGGTTCGATTCCGTCTCATCGGAGTGTTTTTTATTCTTTTGGGTTAATTCAATCAAAGCAATGAAACGCACATGCGTTAAATTTGCCATTTGTACGCAATCCATAAAAACATTCAAACAACAAAAAATGAATCAACAAACACTTTTAATTTTAGGTCAAAATGACGAACAAACTGCAAGAAATGTTCTTAAAGGACTTGGAGTAGACGAAGGAAATTCTATAATCACTAAATATAATGTATCACAATCAAAAACTATTCCATACCAAGATGAAGGTTATGATAATGTTATTTGTCTTGAAAAGAGTGTACAAAATGATTCATTTATTAATGAATGTTCACGTGTTTTAAAAAAAGGTGGAAAATTAATTTTAGTTCAAAATGATAATACTTCTAACTTATTATTATTTGGTGGATTTTTAAATAGTAACACTCAAGCTCTTGAACAACTTTCAATAATATCTGCTGTAAAACCAAACTTAGATTTAGGATCAAGTTTCTCACTTTCAACTAAACAACAAACCATTTCTAAACCTTCTACTACTTCTACCTCAACAACTAAACAAACTTGGACAATTTCCGATGTCAACGATGATGATTTATTATTAGATGATGATGATTTACTTGAAGATGAAGACTTATTAGCACCTTCTTTAGATAATGATGATTGCGGAACAGGTAAATCTGGAAGCAAAAAGGCTTGTAAGAATTGTACTTGTGGAAGATCAGAAGGAACAATTGACACAACCCAAACTCATGTTAGTTCTTGTGGAAATTGTTATAAAGGAGATGCATTCCGTTGTTCCACTTGCCCATATTTAGGTCTTCCTGCTTTCAATCCAGGTGAAACAATTCAACTCAATAACACTTCTGATATTTAAATAAATCCTTTTACTTTGTAATTTACAAATTTACCTTCAATAACTTTTTTACACTGGCCTTGATAAGATTGTCAACTGTTGCACGGGCTTGCCTTTTCTTTTCCAGCTCTTCTTCCGTTAGCTTAAGAAGGAATGGCATGAAATCTTCTTTAACTTGTCTCTCCGCAACATCATAGAAGAACCCTTCCTCTTGTAATTGTGTGAAAACATTCAACTCCAAGTTTTGTAAGTATTGATTTGCGAACTGTCTACTTGCTAGTTTTAGCTTACATTCGTGCTCTCTTTGTAAACGTTGGCGTTCTTGTTCTTTACGTCTCTCTTTTTCTTCGAATTTCCTTCTTTCAGCTGCCTCAAGTCTCTGCGTTTCAACTAACTCGGCATTTCGTTTTTGGGCGAATTCTTTCTTTTGTTGTTTCAATGCTTCCATTTCTTCTTCTTCTAATACCTCTAACATTGATTGTTCTAGTGTTTTTCCTACAATTACTTCCAGAATTGGGGCTACCTCAAAATCAAAGTCAAACAGATCATCTTCCACTTGTATTCCACAGTCTATTCCAGTTTTTGAGGGTATGAAAACCGGTGATTCCGGTCTATCTTGGAATGGATCTGTTTGAGTCCACACTTCTGATTCATCTATAACTTCAAGATATGTTTCAGTTTGAATATCTATATGTTTTCGTCCCTCAACAGGCTCTAAATTTTTATCTGCCAATAATTGGTTTTCCCTTTCTTTTTCTTCCTGTTTTCTTTTCAGCTCCATTATTCTTTTTTGTTTTAAATGTTGTTCTCTTTTCTTTTGAAGGTCCGCTTCTACTTGCTGACTTTGGGGAAGTATTTGTTGGGCATAGGTATTGCCTCTGTACACTCTCTTGTCCCACATTATATTACCCAAAAAACTTTTCCCTTTCTCACTCTCATTGAATGGATCTCTGTATTTACTCTTCTTCGAAGTACTTGTAACAGGTTTTGGTTCCTGAGTAAAAGAATGAAACATTTGCATTTTTTTTATTATGATTACCGTAGATTGCAAAAGACGTAAATGTTGGCGCCATCTACAACAAGGATATCCAAGAGAAAGCATATCCGGTTAAACAATCAAAATTTTATGTAAAATTACATGAAAAACTCAATTTATTGTACTGGAAGAGAACAAGGGAATTTAGAAATTTTAATTTTTTTTTATATAAATATTTAATAAACTAATTCAACATCTTCTTCAATGAATCCCTTTTCACTGACATAGATACCGTCTAAGAATTTACGAATATCCTTATCTCTGACTAAAGTTGCTAAGTGGATTGCAGCAGAACATTTTGAAACAGTTTCTAAGTCATTACCTTGGATTTGAATTTCATCTTTTTGACCAGTTGCTTCAACAGTAACTCCTTCACCCATTTCAACTCTACGGACTCTCTTTTCACCTAAAAAGTTTCTGATTTCAATTGATTTCTTGTTATCAGCAATCTTACAATTTACAGGGAAATGCGCATAGACGAAACGCATCTTATATCTGTATCCCTTTGTAACACCAACAATTAAATTATGGATATGTGAAGCAATAGTTCTAACTAAAGAGTTATCTTTTCTATTACCGTGGAATCTTTGGACAACAACAGTTGGTACAGTATGTTCTTCATTTGGTTGTTCAACGAAGATATCTAATTGAGCATGTTGGAAGTTTCTTTCTAAAGTTCCTCTTGGACCAGTGACAACAATTCTACGTCCCTTTGCAGTAACGGTAACTATTAGTTATTAATCAATGATTAGAAATGAAAGAAAATTTTTCATTAACACAAGATGTTTATTTATACTTACCTCCACTTGGTACTCTCACCACTTCTCTTGTATTGAGGGTTTTCATTTTGGCTGTGGGATAATCGATGTATTTTTTTACGAACAAAAATTCTATTCACCCAAAGAGAATGACCAATACTTTACAACGAAAAATTTTAATAAAAATAAAAAATTTTCATTTTCCAAACAACAATGCATCTCGCAAAACAACCAACTTTCTAAGGCTTGTCCTTCTCACTTTGCTCCTTCACTATTTGTTTGAAGATGTTTAAGTTTAATTTCATAACACTTTGATTTCTATTACTTTCGTTCGTATTTTCTACAACTGTTGATTTTAACTCTTCCGATTTAGGATCTAATGATAAGCTAGCCTTTCCTTCTTTTACTAAGAAAGAATAATAGAAAATATTTTCAATAGTTTTTGTGAAGGATTTAGGATCTACTACAACTTCAGAGAAATTAAGAATGGTATCTTGCTTTTCCTTTTTTCTTTTCTTTACTTGTTTTTTAAGAGATTTATACATTTCTTCTACTTTCTTTGTAGTGGCATCTTGTTTCGTTCCATCATTAACATATTCTTCTGGTTCTTTTTCTTCCGTCACATCGTCCTTACTTCTCTTTTTTCTTTCAGCTTTCTTCCTTTCCTTTCTTTCTGCTTTTATAGGACCATGCATGAAGGTAATTGTTGGAGTTCTTTTGAAGAATTTAGTTACATCTCCTCCTAATTTTATCCAATCTATTTCTGTAATAGTATCATCATCTCTTATTTCTCTAGGTTGTTCAACTGCTTTGTATTTTGTACAGATTTTATTTGTAAATTCTTCGGGATCCCAATCTCTACCAAGATTTATTCTTTGAAGTTGTTCATAACCATATTTCGAGGCTTGTGCAAACCAAGTGGCATCTAAAGATCCTTCTCTAGCGTGAACAATTTTAGCTAGATATTCTTTACCTTTGTCAAAAAGACCTAAAATCTCTCCAGACCCAGGTTTACATAGTTCCTCTGCGTTTTCCGTAGTTTGTGATATTAAATCTAAATAATTACTTCTTAAATTCCTTCTAAATTCATCGGAAATTCTAGCATCAACTTGCTCTTCTTCCTCTTCCTCACTTAACTCTTCTCCTGAAGATTCCCTTTCTTCTGATTGCATCATTTTTTATAACTGAAAATTGCCTATTTTCAAAAAATTTGAATTTTAAAATTTGACCTAAATGCAAAAAGCTTTGCTTTATTCATGGTGGATTAGTTCAATTTTAAAAGATTTTGCTAAAGGAAGGAGAGGGTTAATTGGCTTAAAATGTTTTATTTCATTTGTTAATAAATAAAAGTCATCTTGTTTATTTTACAACTTTACAGAAGGGAAAGAAATAGATACTGCATTGAGTAATTCATTTTGTTGGTCATGAATAGGATTTCCTTCTAGTTCCACCACTTCTATGGTGTCATTTAACAATTTCTTTGGTAATTTTTCAATCTTATTATTCTTTAAGGATACCTTCTTAAGTTTTTTCAATTGGCTTAATCCTTCCACGAATTGTATTTGATTATTATCAAGAATTAATGTTTCAAGGTTTTCTAATTTTAAATTTGGTATTAATGAGATATTATTATTTGACAAATCAATTTCTTTTAATTGATTTTTTAATGATAAATCATTTAGAATATTAATTCTTGTAATTCCCATATTTTGAATACAAACTTGTTCTTCTCTATTTTGTTTTACGTGCTTAATCAAAAAGTCACTCCTAACATCATTGTAATATCCCTTGTGAGTAGGGTCAATTTGAAGTAATTTCTTTAAATGCCCTACAACAGATTCTTTTTCATTTTCAGATAATTTATCTTCACTTATCATGTTTAATACAATAGTTACAATACACCCTAACAATAAATAATAGTTATAAATTAAAGAAAAATACAAACTTACACTTTTCATCCTTTGGATCTTTAAGGTCACCCATCATCCCTAAAAGATCGGTACATGTCTCTAAATCTCTTTTCTTTAATTCTTTTCCTTCAGCTTTTCAAAATATTAGAAATATATTTCTTTAGTAAAATCTTACTTACAGGTAGATAGTAACCAACGATGATAAATCCAAGCGCTTTGATTTGAAGGATCTGTATAAAAAGCATTTGTACACAAGTCATATTCCTGTTCAATAACTTCGCTTAATGGAATGTTTTCCGATTTTGAATATTCCACTAATAAAGGAGATCTATTGTGCCATGCTGAATAGTTTTGTACATTATCTAACATATCATAAAGAAATTTTAATTCAACAGAAGGCTTCGTTTGTAACAAATTTAAAATAAATCTTCTATAATTCCAACAATGAACTATTAATAATTCAAATAATTCAAATTCCATTCAAATTAACTTACAATTTCTATTATCATAGCTTAAAAGTTGAGAAGTTAATTTTAAATCATTTTCCCAATGGGTTGCGTCTAATTTTTTCATTATCCATCTACGGTGATGCCAAGTACAATAAGATTTAATATGATGTTTACTTAAAATTGTTGTTGTTAATTTTAATTCATTTTCAAATAATTCTTTTTGTTTTTCTTTTGAATTTTTATAATTTTCATCATGATCAAGTAAGTATTCAATAATTTCTTTTCTATAATTCCATAAAGTATAAGATTCTGCAGCTATACATAAAGCTGGTTCCATAACACTTAAATTTTCAAAACTATAATCTTTTTCTTGTTTTGATTTAAATAGTTTTCTAGTTAAACCCGAAAAGATTTCAACCTTCTCTTTCATAATCTGTTGTTTCTTCTCATCTATTGTCTTGTTTCTTGGTACTCCGTGCATTTTTTAAGGTTGATTTTGAAACTATTGGCATGTCATTGCGTAAAGGATTTTTGCTTACGTAAGGTTCTGTGGTTTGTTGTGGGGGAAATATCGAATGTCTTTTAACTTTACAAGTGCATGATAAATTAGTGGAGAATTGACAATTTTTAATATGGATAATGAAGTTTCCTATCTTAAATCTCAATGGATTATGAAGTTGTTAATATTAGAGTGTTTCCTATTTTTTCCTTTAGATTTCTCAGGTAATAGGTCAATAAACAATTGTCTTAATTATAAACAAAAGATAACAAAATAGTCAATTAAAGTATAAATCCAAAAAAGATGATCTAATTTTTACCGTTTGTCATCTTTAACAATGTATTTATATTTATTCTTGCCAACAATAAATCTTATAAAAAATTAATAGCACAACTGCAGTGTTACAATTTATTCTAAAAAAACAGAGAATTAATTGTTTTGATTTTACATAAAACTAAAAAGCTTTTCTCTATAAATATTCGAAAAGTCAATTACAAAAAAAATTACTTTAAAAAAACAAAGATACCTTGGAAATACCTTTCTAGCAATCGTTAACATTATATCAGTACAATTATTATTGATAATTATAAGATGGTTCATAGAACAGTTATAACAGAACAAAGTAAGTATAGTTTTTTTTTGGCTAGGTTGACTAACATTTTTGTATGATGTTTACTCAACCTTCTTACTTGGTTGACCGTTCTTGCATGTATAATACAACTTTCTACAGGATGGAGTAAAAGTAGTCCCGATGGATCCCCTTGTGGTAGATATGGACATAGATGTGTTGTTTATGAGAATTTTATGTATTTAAACGGTGGATACAATGGAAAAGAAAGAATGAGAGATACTTATGCATTTGATTTAGAGAAAAGAACATGGAGAGAAATACAAAACAAAGGAGAAGTTCCTTCAGAAAGAGATTGTCATTCTGCAGTTCTATATAAAAACTTTATGGTAATATTTGGTGGAGGAGATGGTAAGTAAATTGATTTTCTACAATTTTGTATTGTTAACAACCAACTATGCTACTTTTTGTTTGTAACCATATTATAGGTTTTAATTGGTTAAATGATATGTATATGTTTGATATTAAGAAAGAAGCATGGAAGAAGGTTGAGGCCAAAGGTCAAGTACCTACTGGTCGCGCAGGTCATTCAGCTAATGTTTATAAAGACAAAATGTATATATTCGCCGGTTGGAATGGAAGAAGAACCCTTAATGATATGTATTGCTTTGATTTTCTTACTTGTACTTGGGCAAGAGTAGAACCTAATGGAACAATTCCTCAAAGTAGAGATTCACATACAGCCAACTTGGTAGATGATAAAATTATAATTATTGGTGGAGGGGATGGAAAACAACGCTTGAATGATATCCATGAATATGATATCCCTTCTAATACATGGAGACGTTTATCTTATATCGGTGAAGTAAATGCAGGCAGAGCTGGACATGTAAGCGTTTGCTTTGACGGAAAGATTTATATATTTGCCGGTGGGGATGGAAGCAATTGGTTAACTGATGTATTTGAATGCGATACAACCTGTATGAAGTGGACCTTAATAGAATGTGCTGGCACTTTGAATGAACCAAATATCGCTCCAGGTTGTTATGGTTTAAGTGCAGTTCTCTATAAAACTAGAATGATAATATTTGGTGGGGGTGATGGAAAGTTTTGGCATAATAAGATCTATGAATTTAAGCTTGGAGATGAAAAGAGGCAAAGAGAAACAAAATCTAAGATGTTTAAGCTTGGAATGTCAAACAAACTGACAGATATCTCGGTATTATGTGAAGAAGAGATACCAGTGATAGAATTCCCAAAGCAAAAGAAATCTCTCAGAGAACCATCTATTGCTACAAGTACAAGTACCATTCCTAGACATGATAATAATAAGGCTTACATGTTTAAGGATAGTGAACTTAGTTATAAAGAATTTCTGGAATTTGAAATGGCATTCGAACAAAATATTACTAGGACAATGGTAGATTCGAAACGATTGTCTCCAGATCGAACTCAAACCGGCAAACGTTGTTAGTTAATCGATATTTTCATTTGAATTGTGAATACCTTAGTATTACTTCTGCAAACAAACGATTTGTAAATATTGATTATTGACTGACAGTTTTGTGTGTAAATACTTTCTCTTTGTGAAGAATAAAGTGAAAGGACAACAACAACAATATCAAAATTAATAATAATCTAGCTATCCTTTTTATTCTTTCTTTTCTTCTTCATTTAATTCCTTGATAGGGAAAAAATATGGAGCTACTGTATTGTACATGTCAACTTCTCTTGGAAGGAAAGTAACTACAAAGAAATAATTAAAAGTAAATTATAATAAGAAAACAATAAAAGAAAAAACCTACCAAAAATAATACGGTCAACCTTGTCATGATTCTTTTCAAGCCATTGTCTAACAGTATGCATTGCAATCATTGTTGCTTTATCTAAAGGATATCCAAAAATACCAGTACTAACACCACAGAGGGCAACAGTCTTAATTTTATACTTTTCAACTAAAGCTAAAGTAGTTTCATAAGATGATTTTAAAAGTGTTGGAACTTCTCCAACTGGCCCTACTGTATGTAAAATATATTTTGCAGGTAACTTAAATCCTGGAGAGATCTTAGTATCTCCTGTATCACAACCTTGAAGGTTTGCATTATATTTTCTTAAAGCACTACCTGCAGCTCTATGGATTGCACCATCAATACCACCGCCACCAAGTAATGATTCGTTCGCTGCATTAACGATTGCATCAATCTCTAAAGTACAACTATCTCCTCTCCAAATTGAAATTTTCTTATTAATTTCTTCATTATATGGGAAATATCCATGATTACAAACAAAATGATCTTTATCTAATAAATTATGTTCGGTAATGAAATATTTCTTAAACACTTTCTTAATAATTTCAACTTTTGGTTGTTCTAATTTATTTTTAATTGCATATTCAGGATAAGGTATAATTGAATCAATAGTTACATATTTATCACCACAAGCATATAATTTTCTTTTTTCTTCTAAAGAAGTTGGTTCTACCCATCCACTTACAATAGTTGATGGAAATGGGAGTGGTGGAACATTATTATCAGTACTTTCGGTATTAGTTTCAACATTGGTTTCTTCAACTTTTTCTTGTTGTTGTTGTTCTTGATCAACGTTTTGATTTTCAGTCTCACTAATCATTTTTTTTAATAATTAAAAAATTAAATTTTCAATTCCAAGAATCGGAAAGAAACAAGAACAAAACTTCAAATGAAAATTATTGGGTACTGTAATTGACCAAAGAGAAATTACTGTACATTAGCTGATCAGTACAACTTAAGACTTTTATTGCATCTTGTTTTGTGTAATAATTAATACTTTGTTGTTTTTATAAAATTATATTAAAATTACAAATTCAAAGAGAGTGATGAATTCTGAAAAAATTAGTTCAAAAAAAATGCAAACAACAAATAAAAAGAGAAAGGAAGCTCCTTCCACTCCGTCACTTGTGAAAACCGTGAAAACAAATAATGAAGTGAAAAAGTCAAGTCAACAACAGCCAACTAATAGTAATAACAAAAATCAACAATTAGAAACTTCTTCTTCTGAACCTCCTAAAAAAAAGGAAAAAATAAACAATAACACAACAGCACAAACAAATAACAATCCTATTATTGAAGAAAATTTAAATATATTATCAAAAGATTTATTAAAATCTTTACCTAATGACCCACATTTCCAAGAAGGAAATAAAAATAAAAAAGAAAATAAAAAAGATAAGAAAATAAATAATAATGCTTTAAATAAATCAATTTTACCACAAAAAAGTAAGAAAAAACTAAAAAGTGAATTACGTAAAGAAAAGAAATTAAAAGAAAAAAAAGAAAAAGATGAATTAAGAAGTAAATTAATAGAATCTCATCAAAAACATTCTTTCAATGAAGAACAATTACAAGCCTTAAAAAGTTTGAAATATATTGGTATAGGAAATGAAAGTACAAAACAACAATTACAAAGGCTTGCTATATATCAAAAGATGGGAATTGATAAAGAAGAAATACCTTCTGTTGAGAAGGCTGAAAAGTATTGGAAGAAACGTGAAAATAAAGTTAATCAATTAATGGAAGATGATGAAGTAAAAGAAGTTTTATATGGAAAGGAAGATAAAGAGAAACATGAGAAGATTAAAGAGGAATTAGCGAATATGAGAAAAGAAAGAGAAGAACAAGAAAAGAAAGTAGAAAAGACAGAGGAAACTGAAGAAAAGAAGCCTTTGTTAGTTTTGGACTTTTTCGGGAATGGACCTATTGTTAATAATGCTCCAAGTAAGACTAATGCTAAAGAAGAAGCAATTAAAGAAAAGAAGAAAGAAACTATGGAATCAATGTTTTATAGAGATGATGAAGATCCATTGGCTGGTTTAATTCAAGATACATTTAATAAAAGTCATCTTCAATTAATTGATGAATTAATTGAGGAATTAGATAGTAAAAAGACAGATGAAGAGAAAGCTATTAGATATACTAAGTTTTACGTTAAAGTTGACCGTAAACCTGAAATTCAAGAACAACGTATGGCCTTACCAATTTGTGGAGAAGAACAACGAATTATGGAAACAATTAATGAAAATGAAATTGTTGTTGTAAGAGGAGAAACAGGTTCAGGTAAAACAACACAAATTCCACAATTTCTGTATGAATATGGATATGGTTGTAAAGAGACTGGATATCCTGGGATAATAGGTATAACACAACCAAGAAGGGTTGCAGCTGTAAGTACAGCAAGACGTGTGGCAGAAGAGTTAAATGTTGTGTTTGGTGAAGAAGTAGCATTTCAAGTTCGTTTTGATAAGAATGTAAATAATGAAAAGACTAAAATTAAATTTATGACAGATGGTATTTTAATGAGAGAAATTCAGAATGATCCATTACTTTTAAATTATTCTGTGATTGCGTTGGACGAAATTCATGAGCGTAATGTGAATACAGATATTTTAATTGGTTGGTTATCTAGATTTATTCCACAAAGAAATCGTATGGCTAGAGCAGGAATGTCAACTCCACAAGGTACACCAATAACACCATTGAAATTAATTATTATGAGTGCTACGTTACAATTAGAAAACTTTACTGAAAATCAAAAACTATTTCCAATTTCTCCACCAGTTGTAGATGTACAATCAAGACAATATCCAGTTTCTATCCATTTTAATAGAAGAACGGTATTTGGTGATTATGTTGATGCTGCTTACAAAAAAGTTGTTAAAATTCATGAGAAATTACCTAATGGTGGTATTTTAATATTCTTGACAGGTAGAAAAGAAATTGAATTCTTGTGTGACAAACTAAAGAAATATTCTAATAAGAGATTTATAGAAAAGAAGAGAAGAATAGAAAAAGAAAAGGAATTAAGAAAGAAGAGAGAAGGTAGAGAAGGAGAAAATAAAGAAGAAGAAGAAAAACCAAAAACAGCCGAAGAAGAGGAAGAGGCTATTAAGGAACTAGGTGATTTAAGTGACAGTGATGTTGAAGACGATGAAGAAATGAAAGATATGAAAGAAAAAGTTGGTTTAGATAAAGATGAAAATCTCTTTGATGACGAGGATGAAGAAGATGAAGAGGATGAAGAAAACGCAATGAAAGACGAAGGAGAAGATGAAGAAAAGAAAAACCCAGAAAAAAAGAAAGAAAAAGGAAAGAATGTTACTTTATTTGAAGATTGTATTACCTCTGAATCACTTAAATTAAAGGGTAAAGAAAATAATGAAACTTTAAACCAATCTTTAAAACAAGAACGTCTTTATGTATTACCACTTTATGCAATGCTACAACCTAAAGAACAAATGAAAGTGTTCCAACCTCCACCACCTGGTTATCGTTTAGTTGTTATTGCAACTAATGTGGCTGAAACAAGTTTAACTATTCCAAATATTAGATATGTTGTTGATTGTGGTAGAGTGAAAGAGAAATACTATGAAAAGAGCACTGGTATCTTTAAATTCCAAATTGGATGGGTGTCACAAGCGAGCTCTAATCAACGTGCTGGTCGTGCAGGACGTACTGGACCTGGGCATTGTTACAGACTATTTAGTAGTGCTGTGTTTGATCAACAATTTAAGGACTATACAGAACCAGATATATTAAGAGCACCAGTTGAGAATATTATTTTACAAATGAAGAGTATGGGTATTAAACAAATTGATCGTTTCCCTTTCCCAACTCCTCCTGAGGGTGATGCTGTTAGAAAAGGTTCAGAAGTATTGGTCAACTTGGGAGCCTTAGATAAATATTTAACAAAAGAAGGTTTAGTTGAAACAATGATTACAAATCTTGGTATGGCTATGAATCGTTTCCCTTTACATCCTAGATTTGCTAAGATGTTAATTCTTTCTAATTCAAATCCTGAATTTATACGTTATGCAGCTGCCGTTGTCAGTGCAATGACTGTTAATCAAATTTTCATGCATGATAACCATCTATCAATACTGAAAGAAAAGGTTGAAAGAATGAAACAAGAGAATATGAAACAACAATTACAAGAATTAGGTATGAGGTCCGATGGTCTCAAAAAGAATAAGAAAATGATAATTGACGTCGATGAGTTAAATGAAATTGACGCAATGAAAAAGAAGATAGAAACCGAAAACAATGAAACAAATGAAGAGGAGGAAGAATTTCTTACTCAAGAAGAGAAAAATTTAAGAAAGAGATGTCAAGTAGTAAAAGAATTATGGAGTCATTCAACTTGTGATTATTTAGCAATGGTAAAAGCAATTGGTGCTTATTTCTATGCAGAAGATCCTAGAGAGTTTTGTTTGGAATACTTTTTACATCAAAAGAATATGAGAGAAATATCTAAGCTTTATAGACAATTATTAAGGATTGTAAGATCAGAGTTAAAGGCTTCCTTTATTGAAGTTGATCAGGATGAGGCAGAAGTTGATGAAGATGAAGAAGAAAATGAAACTGAGGTTTCTGAAATGAAGAAATCTTTAGTTACAGATTTTCCAACACCAAAAGATACTGAAGAAGAACAACAAGAAGTAGAAAGTGCTGTTCGACAAATATTATGTGCTGGTTTAATTGATCAAGTTGCAAGATTAGCTAATGAAGATGATTTAACTCATATGGAAGATATTTCCTTTAGAGATTCTAACAGACCTTACGTAACCATCCAATTAGGAAGAACTGTTCCTGTTTTTATACATCCATCTTCTTATTTATTTGGCAGACACCCTGAATATGTTGTTTATACAGAGTTGACTAAGAGTAGAAAGAACAAGACCTACATGAAGGGAATAACAGCAATTGAACCAAATTGGATTTCAAGATTTGGCAATCATAAATGTGGATTTGTAAAGTTCTCTGCACCTTTAGAAACACCAACTCCTTTCTATGACGCAGAAGATGATTGTGTGAAATGTTATGTAAGACCAAGTATTCATCAAAGTAATAGTAATGTTGTTTGGACTTTACCTATTGAGATAACACAATACAAAGATTCCAACAAACAATTACATGTATTTGCTAAGGCTTTATTAGAAGGAAAAGTATTTGACAGTATTAAATTAAATACTAAGCAACTTTCAGATATTAACAATATAATACAATCCAAACGATTTGATAATATGATATTCGCTTTGAAAAAGCTATTTAACAAGGATACATTGTGCTCACGAAAGAAATTATTGGAATATTGGAAGAATAATCCAAAATATTTGTATAAAGAATTGTGTGAAACTTTACAAACCACAATACCTGAAAGTCAATGGCCACCAAAGAAATAAAATTATTTAAATAATTTCTTCTGAAAGTAAAATATCGTCTTCATCTAAAATTTTCTTTTTTTCATGTTTTTCCTTTACTTTTTGTGTGCCACTAGAAATGGATTTATCCACTTGAACAAGTACTTCACCCAGTTGTAATGTTGTAGACCAATCAAAATATTCTTTATATCCAGCTTTAGGGCCATCTCTGGCAATAAAATATTTCATTTGAGTATTTTTTTTTGCTTCTTTTAAATTATTAAATTCCCTTTCACTTTGTCTTTTTTCATCTTCTTGTCTCTTTTTTCTATTAGTTTTTACTTTTTGTAATTCCAATAAAATACTACTGTCATTGCAGTCATAATCTTCATGTTTGTAAAGAAGGTTTTGTAATCTATGTTTTAGATCCCTTAATTTTTTCCAATCTTCATCATCTCTATCAACACCATTATATTGTTTACCGTGTTTGTCTAACTGTTTTATTGATTGAACTACAATCACTGTTTTCTTTTCTTCTAATTTTCTTATCCACTCTTCAATCCTTTCAAACTCTTTTTGTGGAATATAAAGATTATGAATGTCACCGAATCTCTTTTCTACACATTTTACAAAATCTTCATATTGAGAAATATTATCAAAATAATTAAAATTATAATCTTTTATGTGTTTTCCTTCAAATCCTTTTTCCTTTGCTTCTTTGGCTAGTTCTAATCCTCCCACAGGTGTTGTTTTTATTATTGTTTCTTTTTCCAATTCAATCTTTTCTTTCTTTTTTAAAGGTGTTTTTTTAGAAGGAGACATTTTCGGAGTTGAAGAAGCTTTAGAAGAAGATGATTTTGAAGGAGTTGAAGGCTTATTATTTTGTTTCTTTGGAGTACTGTTATTATTACTCTTTATATTATCATTACTCTTCACTTTCTTCAAAGCTGTAGTTTTCTTTTCAGCCTTCTCTTCTACTTCATCATTATCAGAATCAGAAAGCTCTAGTATCTTACTTCTCTTCATTTTTTTCTTTCGTTTTAAAGAAATTTTTTCCCTCCGAAATTTTACAAAAAATATTAAGGCTCTACGTAACAAAGCTCTAGAATTTCTAAAGAAGAAAAAAATAATGATTTCAACCTCAAGACCATCTAGTAGACCTTCAAGCAGTGTTGTAGGTTCTGTCAATAATGCAGTTCTTTCCCCTACATCGGGATCCGGATTGGTTGGGAATAACGTTTTTGTTAATAACAATCAACAACCTTCTTCTTCTAATTTATCTTCCACTAGTTCTTTTTATGTAATTGTTAATGGTATGATAAGCCATGCAGAATACCCGAATGCTCCTAATATCGCATGTAGTTTTCAGTTTGTTTATGGACAAGATTGGGAAATTGTGAGATCTACTGGCGAAGGTGTAAGTTTAGAATCGGGAATGACACAAGTTTCAGCTAGAAGTAAAGGTTGCAGAGCATTGTATGTCTGGAACTTTCCTATTGAATTAACATTTAGAAGTACAAATCCTTTTGGTTGGCCAAAACTTTGTGTGACTTTACAAGAGGGTAGTGGAAAGCAGAAGATTTTAGGATATGGATGGTGTCACGTTCCCATAAATGTTGGCAGTCACAAAATAGCCATAAAACTTTTCAAACCTCAAAGCACTTCTATTATACAACAACTGATTGGTTCACTTAAAGGCATGTCACCTGAGTATTATGATTCTACAATGGTTTGCAAGGGAGAAGGGAGGGAAGTAACCAGAACAGAGTGTGTTGGAGCAGAGGTTGTTGTAGAATTTAACATTATACACAAAAACATGTCGCAATTTGGTTTTGAGAGTGCAAGGAAAGACTCAAACCTTTAAGAAATAGTCTAGGTCAAAAACTATTTATACAGTAGTAATTCTAGAAGAGAAAAGAGATAACATCCAAAAGTTCTTGCAACGATTTATGGCAAGAGTTTTCGGTGTGGGTTTTTACTTTGGTTATTCCTTGGGCCTAAAAAATCCTAAGTTACAACAGAAAAAAATATATGCTTACCCATTAACAGCATCTACTAGTACATATCACCTTTTCTTATAACAACGATACGATAGATACTCCTCTACCTTTAAACAATACTATCTATTATTTGTACAAAAGACCTTCCAATAATAATATTACTAATACCAAAAGCAATTTCAATTAATTTAAAAAATGCCAAAAGAAACTAAAACGCATCATCACAATGTTAACAGTGGTAGCGGGTCTCCTAGAAATTTACAATTTGTTTGGGAACCGTATCATACCAATTCACGAAGTCATAATGTGAATTTAGGTTCACCAACAAATCTACCTACTCCACCTTTATTATTCAATTCCTTTTCTTCTCCAAATAACACTTCCAACAGTCATTCGCCGACCAGTTCGGTTGAGGCTTGTAATAATAATTTAATAACAACAAATGATAATACAAACGTAATAATGAATAATGGAATGAATATAAATAGAGATCAACAAACGGTTGAACAAAAACCGATTATGATGAATAATTTATCTACAAGTTTAGCTTCTCCATCAGGTTCTTTCAATTCCTCTTTTCATATAGCTTGCACGGCATGTAGAGAAAAACATATCAAGTGTGGTAAGTAATCAAAATCCTAATAATTTCTAAAAAAGATTCTAACTTTTTCTTAAATATTTACTAGACAAGAAATTACCCTCCTGTACATATTGCATAAAACATGGCTTAAGATGTGTATATAGAAAGCCCAAGAAAAGAGGAAGACCTAGCACAAAGAATAAGAATGGAACGCCAACGGAAGGAGAAACATATGAAAATGATCCAAATGAAATGGTTTTAGTGATGGGTAATAATACTGGTGCTCAGAACTCTATATTAGTCAATCCAACCAATTCATCTACTTCTACTAGTGCACTAATGCCACTTTTACAAACGTCAGATAATCAAAGCATAAATGCCTCCACTCCACTTTGGTTCCCTATGATGGGTCAAGACACAACAACTCAGGCATTAAGTTCTTCTTCTATACCCCCTACCAAAATATTAAAAGAAGGAGATGATATGGATGAGGACGAAAAGGTAAGTTATCATTATTTTGAATAACGCTAATTAATTTTCGCTTTTTTTTTGTTTAAATTACTAAACACCATACCTGTACCCAAATTGGGGATTTTGTGCTGTGGTGAAAATTGGAATTTATCTTCGTACACAATTAAAATGTTGTGATTTAATTTTCCAAAAGATGAAACATGATACAAAAACAAACGGCACTATTAATAGTGAGGTTCAAGGTTCTACTTCAACAATGCTTAGACCTACTTCTGAAGAGTTGGCCAACTATACCAATTTACCTCATATTGATTTTAATAATGAAAGTCTTGTGGCGTTGATAAAGATGAGTAGAGATTTAAATAGACAACTTATGAAAAGATTAACTGTTGATGACTATTATAAATCCACATCTATGCCTCTAGTAGACCAGCGCTCAGTAGAACAATTATTCTTTTCTGATAGAAGAAATACTGAGGCCAACTGTCTGTTGTATAGTATTCATATGCTTATGTGTCAAAGAAAAGGATACAAAGAAGAAGCGGAACGAGCATTTGAAAAAACTAGAGCTTTACTTTCAACTGTATTTGACCAATGGAGGTCATTCCTAATCGCTTGTACGTATTGTAATTTGTCTATTTATTGTTCTGGAGAAGGAAATGATGCTGATGCAGTGTTTTATTTAAGCTTTGTAGATTACTATTTTACACAACTTAAAGAGAAATATAATATGAACCAACAAAATTTGAAATACCTAAAGTCTATTGCTGAAATGGCTGCGGGTGTAGGTGTTGGTAATGAGAAGCCAATAGGAGATGAATTGGTTTCAGCATTGACAACTTCAGGTATAAACAAACAATGCCAACATGATGTTGCTAATTTATTAGTTGGATTTTATAAGTATACTACAGGTCAAAAGAAAGTACCACCTGAGTTATTGCAGATTACTTCTCAAAATATAAATCAAGATACTGTCTACTTGTATTTAACACTTTTTGATATGATATCGAAGCTTGTAACAACACATGAATCCAATAGACAACGTAATATGACGCCTGAACAAGAGTCTATATCTCAAGCTATTTGTGATGCTTTTATTAATGGAACAAGAGTTTTAATTTTACAACAATGTGGTTACAAAGGAAAAGTTTTAGAAGACGCAGCAAATAGAATTGCAGAGATATTTTCAAATGAGATATCAATAGGGTTTGCTTCTCCGTTGTACATTTCTGCTGTTGCTGCTTCCTGTATGGTGCATTTAGGAATAATAACTGAGATAGAAAATGGGGAAAGATTAAATTATGAAAATAATGTAGACTATTATTCAATGATTGACAAAGATTTAAAGGCTATGAATAGTTTAGAGAAACAATTTGGTAGAGTAAGAAAAAGATATTCTCAAATAATTCAACAACTAGAGAACATTAAACAAAGAAGAGAGTTAGAAGTTTCTAGATTAGTTTTCAATGAAATAGAGCGACTAAAGAATGCTAGGAAACAAGGCAATGAAGGAGGCGTAGAAGATAGTTTATTATCTCAAGAACATATTTCCTCAATTTTCAATTTTTATCAACAAAATGGAACCGAAGATTTATTGCCAGACTATACCCAAGATACAAATGGCCAAACAATTAATGGAAATAATCTTTCTTTTCTTTTAAATAATCCAACAGTGGAACAAAATACTCAACCCTCACAGGAATTTAGAAATCTTCTCAGCATGACAATGAATGAACAATCATCTAATCAACAACCTCAACAACAACAACCAAGAAATGGTGACGAAGAATTTCAACTGACCGATGACGGATTTGATGATATTTTAAAAAACCTGTAATTTATATGGATTTAATTTAGTAATAAAAACAAATTGTAAATGATATTACTTTATTACCCAACCCATCAATACGCACAATCAGGCAAGATGAGGCTTGTCATCTTATTTCCATAGAAATATAAATTTTGCTGTGACAGATACTCTTTACTCAAATGGATTCAAAAGATAACGATGTTAATTATCTCTTATCCATTTACAAGGTAATCATAAAATTATAAAAGAATTTAAGTAAGAAATCACTTGCCAACAAACGAAAAAAACAACAACAAAACAACATGGCCTCAAGTCAACAATTGAAAATATTTACTTTATTGGCTGTACTTCTGCTTGCAATTCTACAAAAGTTAGTTTTATCTAAGGAAGAAGCAATTCTAGCAAAAGAAAATGAATACCCTTATGTTACTAGTTTGCAACTTAGATTTCACACTTTGAGTTCCACACATCTTTGTACAGGTACATTTGTACATCCTAATTATATTTTAACTGCAGCTCATTGTCTTCGTGGTGTTTATGGTAACATCAATCCATCAGTCTTAAAGATTGGTAACGATGCTGTAAAGGCAACCAAAATAATTGTACACCCAAACTATGATTCCTTCACAATGGCTAATGATATTGGTTTAATTCAAGTACAACATAATGCTGTTGAATTACCTTATACTTCAATTGAAACGTCGAGTAAAATACCTTATGATAGTAATTTGTTATTAACTAAACATCAAATGAATTATGATTTATTAAAAGGTAGTTTAAGAGTTAGAAATCCACTACAATGTCAACAAGAACAATTAGAATTAACAAACCCAAATAGTCAACTATGTGTAGATCAATGGGAACAAACATTAGATCAATGTGGTATTAATTCAATTGATGGTGGTAGTCCTTTAATGTATTTCAAAAAGGAAAGTAAGGAACCAGTTATTGTTGCTCTTGCTTCTTACGCTCCAAACGTTTGCTCATCTAAGGCAGTTTACACAAATGTTGGTGCTTTCTCTTCATGGATAGATTCTGTTATTAAAAATAAGGGAAATAATGTTGAATTAATTAAGAGAAGTATTTTCAATAGTGAAGAAGATGGTGGATTATTAAATAATGTAGTACAAGAAGAACAATTATTGTCACCTCCACAAGAAGTAGTTCAAAATCTTCATCAACATATTTTAGATTTAATCCGTAGAGTTCATCCAACAACTTTGACTGCAACTGAATCTGAAGAAGAAGATAGTGATCAAAATGCTTCTAGACTTAAAGAAATTTCTGAAAATCTTCATAGAAGAATTCAGAACATTATTGACAATGCAGTTAAGATTCAAGAAGAAGAAGAGCAAGCAACAAGAAGTAGTGCAGTTCAACAACAAACAGACCAAGTAGAAGAAACAGTAACTGAAATGGATGCTGAAACTAGAGAAAATTTGAAGAATATTTCAGAAAGTATCAGAAGAGGAATGCAAGAATTAATTGATAACGCACAAAAGATTGAAGAGGGAGCCACTCCAAAACAATATACAGTTGTTGAAGAACCTGAAGAACCAGTTCAACAATATTCTATGGAAGAAATTGCAAAGAATATTCAAGAAGGAATTCAAAAGATTATTGACAACGCTCAAAAAATTGAATAATTGTTATTTAAATGTAAAAAACATAAAGTCCTTGTAAATTTTAATCATTTATTATTAAAAACAGCGGATTTTTAGTTGGCAAATAGAAACGCGGTTTAACAAAAATTTTTGCTTTTGCGACTCATGCGCATTATTTTTTTGCGCTTCCTTTTGGGCGCTACGTTCTTCTTTTTTACTCCTCACGAATTACAAAACCATTTTCACAGATTTTGGTTTGAAAATCACAAAAAAAAAGAAACAAAACAACAAGCTATTGTTTACGAAAGAACTATTACTTTAATACACTTAACCCCATATCAACCCTCAAATAATAAACAACAACAATGGAAAGAAAATCACCAAGAAAAACAATCGTTTTAACAGTGGACCCAAAAGCAACTACAAATACCATTGCAGCTCTAAGAAGAGAAAATCAAATTCCTTCCAATTATGTTTTTCACATGTCTCAACATTATTCCAGCGATTTAGTTGTTGACACTTTTTTTGATTGGATTTCAGACACTGTTTATGGCAAGAGTATTAAACAACAAGAAACTGCTTAAACATACAGTATTCAAATTGACACAAAAAACACAAACCCTAAGCTTTTGAGACAATAATTGTAAATTTATGTACATATTTTCCCCTAAATCTTATTTATTTTTTAATGACAATGTATTAATAGCCGACAATAACAATAAAAAAAACCTAGATCTGTAAAATAGTTTTTTGTAAATTGAAATGGTAATAAAAAAACCCATTTAAATGCAAAGTCCTCTCTGGACTGTTCTTTATCGCCTCTAAAATCGTTCCATTTCAACAACATCTTTGAAACACTTAAAGCAAGAAAAAAATAAATGCAATTAAATTCTTTTATTCATTTCTTCTCTAAACATCAATCATTCGGCAACCATGATGGATTTCAAAATAACTTTAATAATGATAGAAATAATAATAATTATTATTCACAAAGTAATAATTCTACAAATATAACAACAACAAATATAATAATAAATAATTGGCTTAATCATTTCATTAAATATTTAAATAAATATTTTAACAATTATTTAAATAATAAACATCATTCATCACCTGATCCTAAACCACCTCATCATGATGATTTTAAAGAAATTGTTGATGAATATATGAAAATTGTTTTATTTATTTTAATTGGTTTTAGTTGTATTTATTTTATTTTTTTATTAATTATGATTTTTATTACAAAAAGAAAAAATAAAAAGAATTCAATAATTAATTTTATAAAATTTATTGGAATTTTATTTTCAATTAATTTTTCTTGTAAGTTATCATTTTTTGTAAAGTTTTTGTAATTTTCTTTATTGTAATAGTTATGGTTATATTTAATTCTTTTTATATAGGTAAAAATTTTATAAAATTAGAAAGTAATTCAATTAATTATTTTATTTTAGAATTTATTTATTTATCTTGTTTTTATTTTTCAGAATTTTTTACAATTTTATGTTTTATTTTTATTACCTTTTTATTGTAAGTATAAATTTATATAAAAAAATATTTAAATATTTTAAGAATACATGAATGTTTAATTAATTCTAAAACGATACTTTTTGTAAAAATATTTATTTTATTTATTTTTGGAATTTATTGTATTGGTTCATTTATTTCAATAATTACTTTAAATGGAATAATGATATTTAATGCAAAAACGGATGATAATTTTAATTATTATCAAAATTTAATATTTTATATAAACTCAATTATAAATATTTGTAATCCAATTTATTTTATTTTAATTTATTGTTCTTGTATAATATTTTATTTATTTTTTAAAAAAAGAAAATATTTTATTTTATCTACAGAAAAATTATTTCAATTATTTTTAAATTATTTATTTTATTTATGGTTGAAATATTTAATAAGAGAAATTATTTATTTATTTATTTTTATTTATTTTATAATTATGGAAACTAAAGATGATATCCCTTTTTGGTATCATTTCTTACATAGAACGTTTTTTTTTATTGAAAGATTGATTGAATTAATTTGGATTGCTGTCACTTTGATTGTGACAGGTCCATTAAATTCTTTAGATGCTTTAGATGATGAAGAAGAACATTTTGCTGTTGTTTCAATTAATGATATAAGTACTACAAAAGATGATTCAATTATCTCTTCTTTTGAAAGTAGATAATAAATAACTGTCAATTTAATTATAGATAATAATTAAAAACCCATCAGTCAGCGAAGAGTTGTACAATTAAAAGGAAGAAGAACTAAAATGTAAAGAAATAAATAGTGCACCCACTCTTATTGAATAAATGTAAAAAGTTCCAAACCTAACTGTAGTGGTCACCGCTATATTTTTCCATTTTACAACGATAATAAAATGTGAGTTTCAGCGTTTTGTAAAGTTAGATCGACTTGTGTAAAAATTACCATAATTGAATAATCCTCCCTTTTCAAAAATCAATAAATGGCCAATGAATTATTGCTCTCCAATCAACCAAAACAAATAAAACAAACAATAATAATGTCTGCAGTTCCATCACCTTTTGTCTGGGATCAATCCTTTGACGTTGCAAACGACGAAATCAATGGTCAACATCAAAAACTCTTTGAATTAATTGATAACTTAGATAAGAACAGAACATGTAGTAAAGCATTAAAAGATTTATTAGATTTAGTTACTGTACACTTTAAAACAGAAGAAGATAAATTTGCACAAGTTGGATGGGAAAATGCAAAAGAACATAAAGAAGTTCATGATAAATTTGTTCAAGATGCATTAGCAGTTAAGGTTGTTGATGATGCAGTTGTTACTTTCTTAAAGGAATGGTTAGTGCATCACATTAAAGGAGAAGATTTTAAATATAAAGGAAAATTATAAATGTAATTTTAAAAAATAAATCAGTTCTGTTCTGGCTCAAAAGAGCAGCTTAATAATTTAATCTGTCAGAATTCAAAAAATGTCAAAACATATTCTTGAATATCCATTTGATAAAACCGTGAAATTACAAGAACCAAGAGATATTGAAATTAAATTCATTAAAAGTGGAATGTTGCATATAATTATTGTAACAAAAGATAATTCGATATATGTTTGTGGAAGTAATCGGAAAGGTCAGTTAGCTCTTAAAAACGTCATTAAATCAACAAAGTTCGAAAAGTTACATTTTCGAATAGGACAAGTTAAATTATTAGAATGTGCAGATTTTTCTTCCATTTTCGTAAATAAATGGAATGAAATTTGGATTGCTGGGCATGATTGGTTTGCAACACAATTAATTGGAAAGTTATGTATTGAAGTTAATCCAAATTTAGAAATTACAGAAATTAAAGCTAATAACAATGGTATATATTTAATTACAAAAAGACATGAAATTTATTATGTTACTGTAAAGGGCCAAACAGTTAAAAAATTGTCAACTGACATTATAGTAAAAGATATAAAATGTAGCCCTTGTCACTGTATTATTTTAGATAAACAAGGCAAACTTTATGGTCACGGCTCAAACTTATATGGTGCATTAGGATTAGATAAAATTCGTGAATATTCTTACTTTAAAGAAATTAAGTTAAATTTTAAGGTAAAGAAAATTGCTTGTTTAAAACAATCTACCTTAATTCTTAATGAAAATAATGAATTATATGGATGTGGAAGTAACTGTTATGGAGAGTTGGGATTAGGCGAGATTAGTGGTTGTTGTTACTTTACTAAAATTGAAATAGAAGATAAAGTGATGATTACAGATATTTATTCTTCATATATGGAATTTTCTATTTTAAGAACAGATAATGATGTTTTATATTTTTCTGGAGATAATTATAGAAATAAATTAAATTTAGATTTAAATTTATTAAAATCATTTTTGGGTGATGAAGTTTATTTTGTGGACAAATATATAAAGTTGATGGATTTAAATAGTTTAAATAGTAATTATAAATTTATTCATCCAATATTCGTTAATGGGAAATTATTATTTTTGAAAAGTAATTATTTTATAAATAATGAGTCAAATTATTTGGAAGAAAAACGTTTAAACTGTTACAAAATATTACAAAATCAACAATTAATAGACATTTCCCTTTTATTTCAATAAAATATAATAAAATTGTATATAAATGATATTATAATTTATAAATAAATCCTTTCTTCGTCATCTTCATTGCTATATCGCCACTACTCCAAATCTTTTTGGTTGCTTTCAAATTTAAAACAATTAGTTTGTTAGTAGCGGGGTCTAAATCATTTAAACAAAATGATGTTTATTAATTTAACAAAAACACTGAATGGTTGTCAGACCAAAAGTGCTCCATTTTGAGTGGCTAGACCAAAAGAAATCAAAGCAAAAGTATCCTTGAATAGTTTTTCTCCAAAATGGTGCACTTTGGCATGACAACCATTCTGTTAAAGTTGTACTGATGTGGGAAGGTGTGAAACTTTTTTTTAACAACAGCAGTACACATGCATGTATTCAAGTAGAAGTATTTTACAACCTTTGCACATACTTTTCTAATACTTTCCTTCAACATGTTTTATTGCATGTGAATTCTTTAAATCAACTAAATACAGTGTTTTAAAACACAAGTGAAAAAACATAATTTAACTCTTCATTATTACCTACCATTAATTTAAACAACATACATTCGGAAGAGTACACTCCCTAACGTTTTCACTCATTTATTTCTGCTCGTACAAATTACACGAAATTTGTGAAGAGGCAACGACAGAGGCTCGATTCTTCAACGTTTTTTTTAAAAAAACGAAATCAAAGTTGACTGGTGTTTATTGGCAAAAACGTATGTATTAACAAGAATATTATTGAATATTCCGATTGGATTTGCTATTTAATTTACAATTTTGGCGCGAATCATTATCTTTGTATTTAAATTCTCTTCATCACCTCAACACACTAAAGAACAACAAATTGAATGTCATTTAATTGTCTTTTAAATACTTTTCCTAAGCACTTAATACCTAAGGCGTTATCTTCAATTTCTTCTTCCATTTTATAATCACTTTCTATTATAAAAAATTTATAATCTAAACATAAAGTATAAATATAATTTCTTGTTGGTTTAAAATAATTTAATTCTTTAAATTCTTGCAAGAAATAATATTCATCTTCAAAATCATCTAAAAAGGAACGAAATAAATTTTTATTCATTCCAAAATGTTCATCTTCACTTCCAGTTACAAAAATATGTTTATTATTTATTACAATTGCTGTACTTAAACCAAAATAATTAAAAATAGAAATATTTTTAATATAATTATCATAATTTAAATTAATTTTTGTAAAGATTGATCTATGTACAGTATCTTTTAAACCTAATTCTCCATAACCATTATATCCAGTTCCATACAATTCATTATTTTCATTTAAAATTATTGTATAAAACTTTCCACAAGAGATTTTCTTAATTTTAAAAGGTAAATTAATTTTTGTAAATTCTTTTAAAGTTTCTGTATTTCCAGTTCCTAATTGACCATTATAGTTAAATCCAGTTACATGGATATCATTGTATTTATCTAAAATAATTGAGTGGAATTCACCACATTGTAGATCTTTAATTTGGATATCTTTAATTTTTGTAAAACTATTTAAAACTAAATTATCTTTACATCCTAATTGTCTGTGTGTATTACTACCTATTCCATAAATAGATTTATTGGTCACTATAAAAATAAAATTATGACCACATCTACAAAATTTAATATCTTCAAAATTATTTAAATTATCAATTTCAGTAAATTTATTAAAAATATTTCCCATAAATTTTCCAGATAAATAAAAATTATAATTTTCATTTATAATAATTGTAAAATAAATACTACATTCTAAAAATAAAATATTATTACATAAAAAATAAATTTTTATAAATTCATTTCTATCTTCTTTATCACCGGTACCGAGTTGTCCATAATAATTGTGTCCATAAACATAAATTTCATTATTTACTGTAACTAAAATTATTTGACCATTTGCATATTTTAAAAGTTTCATTTTCTTCTTCTTTAATGAAAAATTGGCTATTGATCTTAGCTGTATTTCGCTATTTTCGGGATCAGGCTTGACAGTTTTAAAAATTTCCATTTTTTTTTAATTTTTTCTAATTTTTTTTTATGAAATTTATTAATGTAAATAGAAAGGTTTGATAAAAATTATAATTCAATATCGATTATTTGTAGTCCTGAACCAACAATAATTGCTGTATAGCTACTGATATTTTCTTTCTCAACAATTTCCATGTGGGACATGTCAGAAATTTCATTCATACAACTTGCCACAATTTTCCAATTCTTTTTATCTAAATTATCATTACTTATTGGTTTATAAACATTTGTTCTTTGATCAATTCCAGTTGAAATAATTGTATATTTTCCATCTGTATAAACACCATTCACTGCTGAACTATGGACACATTCCAAATGAGTTTCATAAATAACACTTGTGGATTGCATATCAAATACAGATAAATGTACTGATTGATCATCTCCACCGGTACAAACATGTACATGTTGTTGGTTTTCGTCTAATGTAATATGCATGGAATTAATACCAGATTGATGATGAACATGTTCAAATAGTGGTTCAATTGTTTTTAATACTGTACTATCAATACTTTCATTATTATAGTTATCTTCATTATCCTTTGTGAATAAGGCATCCTTTAATTCGTAACAAAATACATTTCCGTCAGTTGTACCACAAAACATGTATCTAGTATTATTTACAACAATTGTATCCATGCTTAATATAGGTCCTCTTAATAGGTTTGTTCTACCAATTGGTTTTAAAATTGTCTTCTTCTTCTCAGTTGTAAATATCTTAACTAAGGCATCACTACTACCAACTAAAATAATTAACTCATCTTTATGGAATGGATGGTTAAATACATTTAATGATAAAATTCTAAAGTTAATTGCATCAAATCTACTTTCGTTTTTTAAAATATAATTACTTTGTGACTCATCTGATTGATTTTGATTATTGGCATTTTGATAAATATCAGGATGAAAGATTTGTAAAAATGTTCTAGTTAAACTTTTATCTAAAATAATATCAGCTGTTAATTGATTATTTTCCTTCTCTTCAATCTTCCAAATAATTAATTGCTCTTTTGATCCACCTGATATTAAATAACTACTTTCTTCATCCTCTCCATTCACTAAGAATAAACTTTTCACACTACTTTCATGTCCATTCAATACTAACCTACTCATCATCTCAATTGGTTTAACTTTATCCTTTTCTGATTTATAATTATTATATTCTAATATTCTTATCTTTGTATCTTCACTACACGTTATCATTCTTAAAAGATTCTTTGTTTTATTCTTCCATTGAATTGCATGACAAACTTCTCGCCCATGATATGGAACGAAAAGTGTTTGGTTTTTAAATAGTGGAATGATATCTTCTTGCTTTTCGTGATAACATTGAACTTGATTTTCCTTTGCAATTGCTGCAAATACACTCATTTGATTGGTATTGTAATAATTAAAATAGGTAAAATCGAAAATTCCTTTTGAACTTCCAAAATAGCAAGTTGCAAGCTTTACAATATTTTAAATATACAAATAAATAAATATTATACTTACTCTATATTTCTTTGTATAATTATAAGCAATGAAATGTGGTCCATAAAAACCTAATAAAACAATTTCAATATTCATTCTTTTCATTTCGTCTATTGATATATTTTCTCTTATAGTGTTTGTTTCAATATTATCGACATGTTCTGATTTATTTATTAAAACAATCTTTTCAATCATTGGAATGACATGTTTTAGCTTATCAGAACTTTGTTTTTCTAAAATAAATTTATCTTCATTTTCTTCTTTTGTTAAATGATAAAAACAAATCATACCATCTCTACCAACAGAGTAGATATTTTCTCTATTTAAATAAACGATATCACAAACTTGATTTTCTCCAGAGTGAGCTCCTTTTAAGATAAATTCTGGAATAAATTGTTCTTCTTCTTCCACAATTTTTGAATTATCTTCCTTATTTTCTTGTTGTTCTTCATTGTTTGTAATCTTTTTATTTTCTTCGTTGTTATTATTTACTTTTATGGATGAAGAAGGTAAAGGATTTATTCTTAATAAATGAATATATCCCTTAACATCACCTGTTAATATAATTCCTTCTTCTTTAACTACACAAAGTGTAATAACCTTTCCCTTTACATTATAAGTAATCTCTTCATTCACTAATTGATTAGAAATGTCAAAAATAAATCGTTTCATTAATCCTAATGGTGATGTAACATAAATAGAATAATAATTATCATTATCCATTCTTATCCAAAATACTTCTAAAATTTTAGTATTATGAAATGCTCTAAATGTAAATACCTCTTCATTAGTTTTTATATTATAGATAGTACAATATCCTAAAGAATTAGCTAAAAGATAATATTTCTTACATGGTGAATATTTAACCTTAGTTAATAGTGGTATTTCCTTATTATTACTATTTTCGCTGTTATTATCATTTTGTAACTCAACACCAACACTTGTTTGATAAAAATTATAATTTAAAAGAGTTTCAACTTTTTGTTGGCCATGATCAATCTTCATTACTTTACCATTCTTTGTACCAATTAAGATATCTTTATCTAACATAAACATACATCTAACTTGATCTTTTTTCTTTTCAAAAACATTGAAATTTAAATTAATAATTGATGAATCTCTTATTCTTTTTAATGACCATAATTTTACTGAACTATCACCTCCACCACTTGCTATTACTTCTTCTTTTGAATTTAAATCAATTCTCCAAACATTTCTTCCAAAATGTCCTTGTAAAGTACTAATACAATTACCTTCATAATCCCAAACTCTAATGGTTGAATCTTCACTTGAGGAAATTATAAAATCTTTACAAAGTTTACAATCCCATACTCTAGCACCGTGACCATAAAAAGGAATTGATTGTATCTTTACTTCTTGTTGTTGGAATGGAACGTTAGACAATTTCCAATATCTTAATGTTCTATCGTCTGAAGTGGAACAAAGACTTTTACCATCTTTACTCCATTCAATTCTAAAGAGAACACCATCGTGTCCTTCTAAAGCAATTACCTTCTCTTTTGTATTGTTTTCAATTGACCATAAAATTATCTAAAAAATATATAATTTATTTCTTACAAAAGAAGAAGAGTAAATTACTTACTTGATTAAAAACAGTGCCAGCAGCAACAAGGACATGTCTCAATAAATCATTAATCGAACTTAGTTCACTATTTAAATTGCTTTCATTAAAGTAAATAGACATGGAATATAATAAACAATTTGGATAAGAACGAATTGTATTTAAATAATATAAATTAATATCTTTTTCTTCTTGTGTTATAATTTCTTCATTTCTTTCAATTAAATCTTTACATTCAAATAATTGAATAAAATTATGTGCATATCCAATAATAAAATAATTTGATTTTAAATGAGAAATATAAAAAACATCTAAAATCCAATCATGTAGTTCTCCAACATTTAATAATAAATAATTAAATTGATATTCGTTGTTATTAATTATTTTAAGATTTATTTGTAAAATTTTTAGACGTTTTTGACCAAAAATTAAAAGATTTTCTTGTAAAATATTATTATCTTTATTTAAAGTTTTATTTAAACTTTTTATTCCTTTAATTATTCCTCCTTTGTCAAAAATTTGTAAATCAATTAATTCTAATCCATTAGTTATATTAAAAATATGTAAATTCGGACCTATTCCAGCAAAGAGAAAATTGTCATTAGTTTTTGAAAAAGATATTGCGTGAATTGGTCCAATAAAACATTTTTTATGAAAAATTGATTTTTGTTTTGTACTAGAAAATTGATAATTTAAATAAACATTATTCTTATCGGAATTGAGGAGGGTTGGTGTAATTTCAATTGTTTGCATTTTTTATTTTCAAAAAAAATTAATTTCACAATTTGCGGGAGCAAACGCTTTGTTTATTTATTGATATTATTAATCGCATGGTGAATTGAAAATGTATTGAATTCATGTATAAATGTTTCACTAAAAAGGTTTCGTGGCCAAGTTAGATGTGAATATTCAATAATACATTTTAAATAGGTTGATATTTTTTGATGTAAATTTTGTTTTTTGATAAAAATTACAGAACCGCAAATTTGTCTTCTACGACTTTATTCATAAAAAATGTATTTACCCGATGGTTCAGGTAAGTAAGGTAAACAAGTAGTGTTAAGTAAAAGCGATCGCAAAATATTAATTGTTATTCTTAATAAAAAGGTAGAGATGCCTTTATTTTTCTAGAGCCTAAAGCTAAGAAAGGAACAATTGGAAATAGACCTTCTCATTGGCAAGAAGAAAACATTAGACAAGTAGAATTTTGGGAAAAGGCTAATAAGAAAAATGAATTATTCTTAACAAAGAGGACAAAGACCGGAGAACTACAATTCATGAAAACTTTAAATAAAACTCCAGGTACAACATCAGAATATCAAGACCAGAAATATATAACAACACAAGCAAATTTAACACAATATAGAACTAGCAAAATAACTACGTTTGGAAGGTCAAAGAGTAATGCTAGTGGTAAAACTCACATTCCGGGCTTTTCAGGCCATATACCAAAAACATATGATGCAATAGGTCTTTCTGTTAGTGGTGATAAATGGGTTGACAAACAAAATGAATTGTCAATTTCCAATTCCCTTAATCTTTCTCCTTCACTTCCTTCTTTTAAAGAAAATAAACCAACAACAGAGAAAGGAACCTTTTCTGGAACATTTAAGGTGAATCCATCCAGTAATCCAGTTTATAGATTTGTTTCTCCTGTTAGGAATAGCAAAGCCTTAACAAGTCATTCAATAACAGGGTATCAAGGCCATGCTCCCTCAAATAAAAAGACTCAAGAAATACTAGATAAATGCTCGCAACCAACTCTAAGAGTGTAAATAACCCAGGCACTAGAACAATAAAAAAGATAACATCACGTGATGTTTTTTGCAAGACAAGTGAAGTTTTAAACTCTGTTTTGGTTTTTAGGTTTTGTTTGCTAAGGATTTAAAAATGGATTAGATGCCATATGCGAATTTAACTCAACTCGTCATCAAAAATTTACAACCGTAAAATGCTAGGTCTCAAACAATTTGACTCACCTTTTAAAACTAAAAAAAAATATCCACCACCTGCTAATTTTTTAACCCTCAGTGTGGTTTTTTACTCATCATCAAAAAATTAAAATCGTGTTTTTACACAAACTACATTAATAAAACCTATTCAAGATGGATATGCGTGGATTATCTACATTTATTTCCGACATTAGAAAAAGTTAGTATTTTAGATCTTATTTTTTTGTATTAACAAAATATTTAAAGGTACAACAAAGGAAGAAGAACAACAAAAAGTAGAGAAAGAATTAGCTAAAATCAGAGGAAAATTTAAAACAGCTAATCAATTATCTGGATATGATCGTAAGAAATATATTTGTAAATTGCTCTATATCTACATGTTGGGCTATGAAATTGAATTTGGTCACATTGAAGCAGTAACACTATTAGCTTCACATAATTATTCTGAAAAACATATGGGTTATTTAGCTTGTTCATTACTTTTAAATGAAAACCACGAAATGGTTACTTTGATTACACAATCTATGAAAAATGATTTAGCAAGTAAAAACCCAAATGATCAATGTCTTGCTTTAACTGCAATCGCTAACATTGGTGGTAAAGAACAAGCCGAAGCTTTGGCTCAAGATGTACAAAAATTATTAATTTCTGGTGAAACAAAACTTACAGTAAGAAAAAAGGCTGCACTTACTTTATTAAATCTTTATAGAAAATATCCAGAAGTTTTACCACCTGATGCTTGGTCCGAAAAAGTAATTGCTTTAATTAACGGAAGAGATCTTGGTGTTATTACTAGTGTTATGAGTTTAATTTTAGGCTTAGCAGAGAAAAGTCCTGAAGCTTATCAAGATAGTGTTAATAAGACTGCCCGATTATTAATGAAATTAATTTTAAATAGAGAATATTCTACATCTTACCTTTATTATAAGATTGCTGCACCATGGTTACAAGTTAAAGCATTCCAATTATTACAATATTATCCAGCTCCAGAAGATAAGTCTGTTTATGATTCTATTATTCAAGCAATTGAAAAGGTAATTCAAATTGCAAAGAAATCAAAAGAAACTGCAACAAAGAGTGTAAGTCAAATTAACGCTGCCCATGCTGTTTTATTTGAAGCATTAAATGTTGCAATACATTATGATTCTGCAAAATCTGTATTAGTTACAGCATGTTCTTTATTATCTAAATATTTAAAGGAAAGAGAAACAAATTTACGTTATTTAGCACTTGATGCTTTATCTCGTATGGCTTTCTCCCAATTTGATGAAGTTTTAGCTACAATCAGAAAGGAACAAGATACAATTCTTTTAGCATTAAAGGATCCAGATATTTCTATCAGAAGAAGAGCATTAGATTTATTATATAGTATGTGTAATAGAGAAAATGCAGGAGAAATTGTTGGTGAATTATTAACTTATTTACCACTTTCCGATTACGCAATAAGAGAGGAATTAGTTTTAAAGATTGCTATCTTAGCTGAAAAATTCTCAGTTGATTTAACTTGGTATGTTGATGTAGTATTGAACTTGATCACCCAAGCTGGTGACTTTGTTGCTGATGATATTTGGCATAGAGTTATTCAAATAGTTACTAATAAGGGAGAAGAATTACAAAAGTATACAGCAAAGACTGTTTTCCGTGCAGTTTCATCACCTGCTGCTCATGAAACTTGTGTTAAGGTTGCTGGTTATATCTTTGGTGAATTTGGTGATTTAGTTTCTGATGAAATGGATTCTACACCAACCGCACAATATGAATTATTATTATCCAAATTCAATTTATGTTCAACAAGTACAAAATGTCAATTATTTAACTCTTTCATGAAGATTTACAACTTATACA
Organism: Willaertia magna; assembly: GCA_902984215.1. Lineage (NCBI taxonomy): Eukaryota > Heterolobosea > Eutetramitea > Acrasida > Naegleriidae > Willaertia > Willaertia magna. The sequence goes on from CADWAF010001251.1 coordinate 38,915, forward strand.
CTGATGGTTCTTTACGTGCAATGATTAAAGATATCTTCGAAAAACATGCAAACTCTTTCGATTCTGAATTACAACAAAGAGCAACTGAATACTTAGCCTTAATTAATACTGGTGATGATGGTTTAATCCAAGCTATCATGGAAAACATGCCAATGTTCCCTGAAAGAGATTCTCAAGTATTAAAGAGATTATTGGAAAAGGAGGCAGCTAAGAAACGTGGTGTTACTGTTCAAAAGGAAACCAATGAAGAAGATGAAAATGAAAGAGATACTGAACTTGACAAGGGTGACTTTGGTGTAAATAATACTCAAACACAAGGAGGTGATTTATTGGACATGTTGGGTATGGGAGGACTAGGTACAACAACTGGCGGAATGAGTGGAATGGGAGGAATGGATGATTTATTCGGAGGAATGTCAACAACTACTCAACCACCAGTCAATAACAATATGGTAAATCCATTAGATATGTTTGGACCAACAACTACAACAACTACAACTCAACCTCCAGTCAACAATAATAACCCATTAGACTTCTTTGGTGGTGGTGTAAATATTGCTTCTGAAGCAGCAAATCTTGGTAAACAAAAGAAAGAAAACAGAGATGCAATGGGTCTTTCCTTAGATGATGTTTTCCTTTCTAATAAATCAAATGAAGGAGGAGTAGAACAAAACCAAGAAGTACACGAAGATGCTCAAAGAAAACTTGTTTTATTATTAAAATCATCTGAAGGTGTTGCCATTGAGGATGAACATTTACAAGTTAAAATTAAATCCGAATATCACGGTTGTAAGGGTAGACTTGTCTTATTATATGGTAACAAGACAACAACTCCACTTACTCAATTCAGAGTTCAAATTATTACTCCAAGACAATTAGAAACTAATATTTCTAAGGCACCACCTTTGATTTCACCAAAGACACAAGTCCAACAATATGTAGATATAGTCGCTAAGGCACCATTTTCAGATCAAACAGATCTCGATTTATTCTTTGAATTCAACCACAAATTCTACAGATTCAATATTAAATTACCAATTGTTGTACACAAATTCGTAGAACCTTTAATCATCCCTGATTCAGATGGTTTCTTCAAGCAATGGCATCAAATTCCTAAGGAAGGTCAAGAATATCAAAGAATTTTCCCTGCTACTTCTAAGTATCCAGATGTTGGTGCTTGTGGTCAAGTTTTAAGAGATGGTTTCAAACTTGCTGTTTTAGATAAAATAGATCCAACACCAACCAACCTTGTATGCGCTGGATCATTCTTTTATGACCCAACTGGTAAAGTGAACGTTTTCCTTCGTTTAGAATTCAACACTCAAAAGGGAGCATACAGATTAACAGTTAGAGCACAAGACCCAGTTGTAGCTCAACAAGTTTTCCAATATATTTTACAAGAATTATCATCACAATAAATGAATAAATAAATAAACAATAAATAATTAACAATGTCTTATTTCCTTATCGATTTTGCTTTGGTGAATTAAAAATAATGAAGATCCTCCTCTTCCAACACACTTCTATTACCCAAGTTGAAAAAAATGTCTTCCTTTGAAAAGTACGTTTTAGTTTTTTAAATTAATCCCGATGATTATTAGACCAATAAAATTAGTTTATTCGTGAGTGTAGATAAAGAAGATCCAAATGATTATATAATTGAATTAGATAATATTCAAAAAACATATTTATTAGGTATAGAAGGAGTCCCAGCACTTCGTGGAGTAAATTTAAAAATCAAAAGAGGAGAATATGTAGTTATTTACGGTACATCAGGTGGAGGTAAAACATCAATGTTAAATATTATTGGAACAATTGATAAACCAACAAAAGGTCATTTGACAATATGTGGCGAAAGAATAACATCTAACACTAAAGATGAAACATTAGCTACTCTTAGATTAAAACGTATGGGATTCGTATTTCAAACTTTCAATTTGTTATCTACAATGACAGCCTTAGAAAATGTCGAAATGCCAATGATTTTACAAGGAAATTCAAGTAAAGGTTTTAGAACTGAAAGGGCAAAGCAATTATTAGAGAAAGTTGGTATGGGACATCGTATTGACCATTTACCTTCACAATTGTCAGGTGGTGAACAACAAAGAGTTACAATTGCTAGAGCTATAAGTAATCATCCAGAAATTTTATTATTAGATGAACCAACGTAGGTAATATTATTTTTAATTTATTTAATAATGTATTATGGTTTATTTTAAATAAGTGGTGATTTAGATACTAAAAATACAATTAATGTAATGGATTTATTACTTAAATTAAATGAAGAAGATGGTATTACAATGGTAATGGTTACACATGATGAATTCTTAAAGAATGCTGCAGATCGTGTAGTTTATATGAGAGATGGTAAAATTCATAGAATTGAAGAAGTTGACCCACAAGCAAAAATTAATTTTAGAAAAAGTATTGCTGAAAAGAATGTTGAATTGTTTCACCATCATAATAATTCAGGCAATAGTGGACAAAAGAAAAAGACTTTATTTACTGCTGCAACTGTGAAAAGAAGGGCACATGATTATGAAACTTATGATAAAGATGCTTTGATTGTAGCTCAAAATGTTTTAGATCAATTTGGTAAAAGAAAGAATTTATATGAAGAAATTCCTTCTAATAGTAATTTAACAGTTACAATACAACCAGGTGTTGAGTTATCGAATAGTTTGGAAAATACAATCCAAACAGTTAATCCTGTAATGGGAAGTAGTGCAATAAGAGAGGAAAATATTATTGATATTGAACAATAATTGTATAATATAATTTATTTACAACAATTAAAATAAAAAAAGTGTGTCAGACCGAAACTTAATTAGTTTTTCAACATATATTGTTATTATTTAGGAATTAGGAATTGTTCAGCTAAATAAAATCATCATTTGCCCTGTTTAGCACTTTTCTTTCGCTTTTGTTGATTTTCAAAAATTGGAGTGTTAATTATGGTTTGGAAGTTGGCCAACTTTAAAAAATAAAAAATAATTGAACTTGTGAAAAAAAAGAAAAAAAAAATGTCACTTGCCGAGTTGTTGCAGAAACGTTTACAAAGCATTAAAAAGAGTCCCGAAACAGAAACATTTCCGAGTAATAGTCAACAGCAACAACAATTAAATAAATATTTTACAATTGGATATTTTATAGGTACAGAACTTAATGCAGAAGAATATAGATGGAAAAAATTTAAAGAAAATTTTAGAGAACATTTTATGATAAAACAAGTGACAGGCAAAATGATTTGTGAAGAAAATATTTTAAATAATGAAATTGATATCTTATACATGCCTGGAGGATATCCAAATAATTTTTATGAACAAATTGGTGGAGATACTGCAAGAGAGAAAATCCAAACTTTTTTATTAAATCCAAATAAAGTTTACTTGGGAATATGTGCAGGTTGTTATTTGGCAACATGTCAACATAAAGAAGAGAATGAAAAAATGGAATTTTGTATAAATACTTTTAATTTAATAGAGAATATTAAGATAAAAGATAGAGGAATAAATCATATTTGGAAAAGAGGGTTGGGACAATGTAAATTAAAATTTACGGAAAGTGGAAAGAAAATATTTAAATCTGTTGAAGAGAATTGTGAGATGTTTTATAGAAATGGTCCAGTATTAGAGATTATTGAGAAAGAAGGGGATATTGATGGTAGTGATTGTTGTGAAGTGTTGGCAACTTACGAAAATGAATTTGTGACCAATGAAACGCAAAAGGGGATAATGATTGGAAGTCCAGCTGCAATTTATTCTAGATATAAAGGAAATGGCGGTAAGATATTGCTATTTAGTCCACATCCAGAGGCTTCTGTTGATATAGTTGTAAAATATTTAATCGATGGATTATTGTTTTGTTGTAGCAACGAATAGTTACGTACCAATTTTCCCCTTACGGATATGTTAGTTCTTATTATAAGGGAACATGGCATAGTGGTATGATTCTCGAGAGGCAAGGAAAAGAAGAAAAGTCATTCAGCGTGATTTTCTCTTAAATAGTTTCTTAAAGTTAGCCATTCATATTTTAAAGTGAAACTTCCTAAAAATTTATTAATGGACAAACAATTTTTGAAAATTAAAATAATAAATTTATATTAAAAACAAATAGAAATAATTTTAACAAAACTGAATCATTTATTACAACTATAAATAGTAATAATAAAATATGTCATTTACAAAATAATAATAAAACAGTTGCAATTGAGTTCACATCACCATTAATAAAAACAATATAATATTATATTATTTTTTAAATAAAAAATAATTTTTTTAAAAAATTTAATATTAAATATTTTATAATTTATTATCTAATCATATAATATACTCTTTATTTTTTTAATTTTTTTCTTAAAATTTTTTTTTATTATTTATTTATTTATTAAAAAAAAATATTTTTTTTATCTTTTTATTTATAAAATACATAAATTATTTTTATTTAAATAAAAACTTTTCTGAATAGAATCTAAAAATAAAAAAAAATAATATAAATTTATTTTTTTAAATTCTTTTCATTTTTAATTTTTTTTAAATAATTATTTTAACATAAAAAATATTTTTTTTTAATAGTGTACTGTTAATTGTATAAATTATATAATTTTTTAAAAATTCTATTAAAAAACTTTTATTTATTTTTTTAAAAAACTATAGAACTACTGAGTAATAATTTAAAAAATAATGTTTTAAAATTTAATAATAATTTAAAAAAATAATATTTTAAAATTAATAAATTATATTATTATTTAAAGTTTTTTTATTTATTTTAATTTTTAAATTAAATATTATTTATTTTAATTTTTATTTTTTATATATTTTTAAATTATTTATAAAAAATTAATTATATATTTATATTTTTATTTGAATATTTTAATAAATTTTTAAAATAAAATATTTATAATTTTTTTAAATTATTTATTAAATAAAAATAAATTAAAAAATATTTTTATAAATAAAATAATAATTTAACTTTATTTGTTTAAATATTTTAAATAAATTTAATATTGTATTATTTAATTTAAATAAAAATTATTAATAAATATTATAAAAAATTATAAAATTAAAATATTGAATTATTTTATTTTAAAAAAATAAAAATTATTTAAGATATATTTTATAGTAAAAATATATATTTTTGTAAAAACAATATAATTATAAACATTCCAAAACAAATTTTTCTTATCCATTTTCTAAAAATTTTTAATTAAACAATATCTTTAATCATTATTAACTTTTTTATCTTGCTCCCAAAAAAAAATTATTATTGTTATCAATTTAAAATTGTAAATACTTTGCCGCCTTGAGAATTGTGGTACGGTAAGTTAAATGGTAAGTTTATTTTTAAAAAACTAACTACAAAAAAAACAAAGCAAGAACAGCAATGTCGGAAACAGAACAAGCATTAGATACAAGATCGAATGTAGACGCGAAAGAGTTTGAGAGTTCAGTTAGTTTTTTGCAAAATCATGATATTTTTTTCAGTGCCCAAAAGCTTTCCAGCCTCGAAGGTGTGCTGGACATTGTCCTCCCAAGTTTGGAGCAATATGAGGAAAGCCACTTCTTACTGACAAAAATGCAAGAAGCAAAGACCATCCTTGCGGTTCATACTGGCTTGACCAAACAAAAGGTGGACGTTGATTTAGTTAGGAAATGTAATGGTGAGTACTTCCCCGTTATTGAAATTCTAAGTTTTTTTAGAAACCACAAAGAAGAACTTAACAAACAACTTAAACGAATTCAAAAAAAGAACTTTCGAGCACATCTCTAGAAGCGAAGAAAAGATTAGAAAATTAGAATCTGAAGTCACTTCCATAAGAAAAGACTTAAAGAAAGAAAAAGAAGAAAGAGCAAAATGGGAGTTGAACTTGAAGAAAGAAAAAGAAGAAAGAGCAAAATGGTGCAATGAAGTTGCATCATTATTGATTTTACAAGGTATAGATGCTTACGTCAAAGAGAAATGCTCCAACATTACCCAAAGTTTGTTTTGTAGCTTTTCCAAAGAATTAATTCAAAACGATCTTGACCTTATGGAAAAGGCTGAAAGTTTAAAGAAAAAAATTAAATCATTTCCTGAGAAACTAAAGAAAAGTTCCATTCAAGACTTAACCAAAACAGAAATGACTGAAGATGAATTACAATTCTGTAAATTAATTAATGTAAATTTTAACAATTTTGTTAATCATTCTTTAGATAATGAAGATAAATAAAATATCCTTTGTAATAGTTAATTTTTATTAATCTTACAATGATAAATCATCAAATTGACTTAATAAATTAAGGTAAACCTTTTCCATTTCAGATTGAAATACTTTACTATCAAATGGTGGCATTTCTTGTAAAATTTTTAATTTCTTTTCCATTTCTGGAGATATTATTGTATTATTATCTAATTCATTTATTATTAACTGATTATCATTAAATATTTCTTCATTCTTTTCATTTTGTTCTTTTAATTCTTGTTGATATTCATCAAATAATTCATATTCTTGACGTAAATCATCTCTAAATTGATCTTCACATGTTAAAATATTATCTAAAGAATCAGAAAATAAACTTAGTGAATTATATATTGAGTAAACTTCAAATAATTCAAGCCAATCATTTCTTTCTTGTTTATCTAATAAACAACCTATTAAAATTAATGGATCTGTTATATCATTATTTTCAATTCTTAATTCAAATAGAAAATAATCACCTCTAGTTAATTTCATTTTCTTTTTTTGATGTTTGACTTGAATGGTATCAAAATTTCTTTCTGTTGTTACTGGACTATATGTAACGGAATGATTAAAATTAAATGAATATTTTATATTTGATTCTTTTGTTGCTTTTTCATATATTGTAAATAATTGATTCTTACAAGAAATATATCTAGCAACAAAATCGCATTCCAACTCTTCATTATTATGACTCGTGTCATTTTCATTATTTTCTTCATTAGATTCCTCAAAAAAATGTAAATTAGGTTTAAGGCTATCTTTTAAAAAGAAAACAACACCCTCCTTTTCAAAGAGATGGGAATGCGTTGCTAAGGTGGTTTGGAACCAAGAGTTGAATAAGGTGTTTTGTTTTGTTTCCATATCTATTTCTTCTTCTTGTTCATCATTTACGTTTGTTTCGTTATTTCTATTATATGAAAAACTGGCTAGTATATCTTCTTCTTCAAAGGTTGTTGTTGTAGGTATTTGATTATCGGAAGAAGATGAACTTTCCTTTCTTTTATGAGTAGAAGAAGAAGATCCTTTCCTCTTTGTAGAAGAATTTTCTTTTGTAGGAGAAGAAGGTGGACTTGTTGGAGAGTTAGATTTTGGTCCAAAAAGTTTTGTTAAAAAAGTTGTAAATTTTCTAGTTTTTGTTGAAGGTTCTTTCGTAAGAATATCTGCATTACTATTACTATGAACAGAATGTACATTATTACTACTGTTATGATGATGATTTGAAGGAATATATGAATTTGTTATAGATCCATTAAATTGTTCTTCCCATGCATCAAATAATGCAACCAAACTATTTTCATGAGTAGAAGAAGAAGGATTAATATTTGAAGGAACGGTAGGAAGTAATAATGGAAACTTATTTCTATTTGTAAATTTATTTCTTGAATTTGCAATTTCACTTGTTGAAACACACTTTCTCATATAAAATCTATTATCTTGTTCAGTGTTAGTATTTGTAGAATTATTATCTTCTTCAAACTCGGTAGAACTATTAGAGGAATGATAAGTTTTATGATGTTTCAATACACTAACAGTAGGAGAGATGGCACTGGTTTGAGAACGTTGTTTTTTATTATTTGAAGCAATGTTATGCATATGAGTAGGAAGTGAAGGAGAAGAAGGTGAGTTCTTTAAATGTATTGTTGGGCTAGAGGAACGGCTATTATTATTGTTAGTAATATTTGTTGTTATTACAATTGGTGTAGAAGTACTAGTTGTAGTGGATGTGGTAGAAGAGTTAACACTGATATTAGAATTATTAGAGAAATCTTCATCTTCTCCAGAAGAACTGTTATCATCGAATCTCAGTGTTGTCAGAGATATTTGTGCGTTCTTGTTGTTTGAAGATTTCTCTTTTGACATTATTTAATTTTTTTGTTTATTTTTATGGTGGTGACAAGTGACTCAAAATGAATAGTCATTCCTCTATGGAGGTAAGACAGCGCTATTGTACAATGATTTACAAGGTAATTATTTTTTAAATACAGTATAATCGTGTTGTAATTGTGCAGATGAAGATAGTGTTTTTGGTGTATTGTTGTTGCTGCCACTGAAAAATCCATCTTTCTTTCTTTTTGCAAATGCTTTCACTAATTTTTGTTGGCTCTTTAATTTTTCATTTTGTTCTACATCTTTTTCTTCTTTTCTTTTCTTTTTATTATTTAATGAAATTTCTAATAAATCTATTCTTCTATTCTTTGAATCAATTTCGGATTCTAATTGTTGAATATAAAGTAATAATTGTTGAAATCTTTGTTGGAGAATTACATTTTGACTATTTTCATCCCACTTTTCATGTTTTAAAAAAGATAAAGGATGTGATTCTATGGCGGAAAGCTTTTGTTTCAATGTTTCACATTCAATTTCTTTTACCATTAACTTCATTTGAAGTTGTTGCATATTGTTGTTAGAAGACATTTTTTATCGCTACTAATCACATTGTCACTTGTCTTGTAAAAGGTTTTTATTTATTGACTTTGTGACTCTATGAGACGAAGCTCACAATCACGCATTAACTTTAAGAAATGAATAATTTGTTCCTTATTAAAAAATTTAAATAGCTCTAAATCACTGGATGAAACTCTATCTGCCAATTGTAAACATTTCAAATAATCTTCCTCCCTACCAGTTGAAATTAATAATTTATAAAGACAAAATACAATGTCAGGTATAGTATTCTGTTTTAAATCAGATAACTGTCTATCTTTATCTTCTTTTGGTCCAACTAACCAAGGAGAAATAGGGTCCAGTAATCTTTCCATTGCAATTCTAGATTTTTCAAGTAATTCAATATGTTGTTCCTCCCATGTATTTAACTTAGCCTTATCATCATCGATATCCTTTTCTAATTGAATTCTTTCCTTAGAAGATGAAGGTAGAGGATTAGGCACTGCCCTTACCATTGGTCTATCATGAATACTTTCACACCATTGATCAAAAGTAACTATTGCTAAATGATAAGCTTTCCAATCTAAATGTTCTTTAATAATAGTTCTTACTTTATCATTTGTTATTTCAATATCTTCATTAGTTATTCCTTTGTCATTTAATTTCTTTATTAATAAATCAAAGGCTTCTAACTTCTTTTGTCTAATAAATTCACGTATTAATAAATTTGATTGATAAATTACTTCTAACATATCAATATCTCCTATACAAAGCCAATCTAATGAATTGATCTTCTTTTTATCTAATTCTGTAACATTACGATTTCTTAATAGTTTTAAAGCTTGTTGTTGTTGATTAAAACCAATGTTAATATTCTTTTCATCTTCTCTAGATCTTTTAAATACAATAACCTTAGCAATTTCTGAAACATCTAAACCTCTTAATCTAGCTTGAGAAATTAATTTATTTCTCATTTCACTATCTTCTCCTTCTGCGTTTTCTATGGCAATAATAGATTCAGCATAAATATTAGATCTAGAATCAAATTTTCTTAATTCTTCGTGGAATTGTTCCTGTCTAAAATCACTTTCCATTAAACTTACATAGAATGCAATACTATGATAGTTTTTAGTATGTATAAGATAGTGTACATATTTGTAAAGTACAATATCCTTTTCAACTCTTGGTAAACTTTCAACAGTTGCATGTTTACTCCATAGGATAATGAAATGTGCTGAAAAACGCAGAAAATTAGAAAGGAATTGTAAATTAGGTGCTATATCAGTTGTTGTTTGTGACAAATATTCAACTAATCCTGCAATATTATCATTAATAATATTTAATTGTACTAAATGATATGGTTGTTTTGATTCATTATTTACCTTTATAACATTTGTATTGTTTAATTCCTTGACAATATCTGGTATCTCTCTATTAAATTGTTTTTGAAAATCTAACACAGAATCAACATATTGTTTATCTTCTGTATCATTAGGAACATATTTCGATAATGTCTCATTCAATCTATATTCTAAACTAGCTTTACAATATGCCCATAAATAATCTTCCCATGTTTCACAACAAATTAACATTGAATCTAAATCTCCACAAATAGTTCCATAAATTGATTTCTCAAATAAAGCTACTTCATCCGTTAAAATATTAGATTTTGTCATCGAAATTAAATTATTTAAATAAACAAATCTATTTAAATTACCACTACTTTCTTCTTCCATATTATCTATATCTTCTCTTGAAAGTAGTTTTGGGTTATGATAATATTCAGACCCAGAAAGTGTTGCTGCTCTCCAAAATTGTTCATGATTTCTACAAAATGTTTGAGCTTCTTTCATCCTTCCTGATCTTACTAAATTCCAAGTCTTTTTTATAATTGCAATTTCACGTTGAATATCATCTGATTCTAATGGTTTTTTCTCTCTAAAAATTGAATCTGGATCTAGTTCACTTACAATTCCACTTCTATCTAACTTTTGTGAACGATTTGTGTATAACCAAGTACCATCATTTTCTGGATTAATTTTTTCATAAGCGCAATCTTCTAACCATTTTACAATAACCTATATTAAGATAATAATTAAAATAATTGTAACATAAATATTAATTAAATAAAAAACCTACATATAATTTTCTAGCAATTTCATCTTTCATTAAAAAATCTTCAATTACAATTTTATGACTAATTCTCCAAATATCATTTTTAAATGATTTACTGTAATATTCCAATAAAGTATTTTTATCTTTCATTTCTTTCTCTAACTTTCTTGCATCATCAAATAATGAATATAATAAATTCCAAGTATTTTTTTCATATTTTAATAAATTATAATCTTCTCTAACTTTTAAATAAACTTCATCAGGTAAGAAATAAACTTGTTTATATTTATCTTCTAGTTCATATAATCTTTGTTTACATGCATTTTCAAATTGTTTTGTCATTTCTAAATCTGAAAATTCACTTGAATTATTCAATTGGTTAATTGTTATATTTAAAAAGTTAGAATCTAATAAATTTTTATTAATTTCATCAATTATATAATTTTTATGTAAAATATCTCCGTTCTGTCCACTAATTTGTTTCATTGTTTTATTTTCTTCATCCATAGGTAGGAGTAAATCTTCATCATCTTCTTCATTTGTTGTAGTATGTCCATTCATATTAAAATTTCGTTGCATTTTTTTTAACCCTAAAAAAATTCCACTTCTTCGTTGTTGCTGGTGTTTATAGACTCTCCCTGCTTAAAGAGCTCTCTAAGATAGAAGAAGAAAAAAAACTACTTGAAGAAATAAGTACCTACAAGGAAAACATTTTCAACATACTATAACTATTTTACTAGATAATTCTTCATTGAGTTCTAGGATTGCCGAATGGTCTATGGAGGTGAAAGAAATTTGATGGAAAAGACTCATCCATCAACATTCAACACAAAGTAAAAAAAAATGTCATCAGCTTCTACCACTAGTGGTGCTTGGCAAAAAGTTGACACTAAAGGTACAATTATCGCAGCTAGAGCTAGTGAAGGAAGATATCAAATCACATTAAATAAAGGAGATAGAGTTTTAGTTCATGCCAATAAAGATGGTTGGAGTTTAGTTGAACAAATTGAAATCCCAACAACTGAAGGACAACATAATCCATTAGGATTATATCCAGATGTATTTATAAAATTAGATGGTAAAGAAAACGCACATGTCAATCATTTTCAAAGAAAATTACCAACCTTCCAACAAGCAATGGAATATAGTGAATCACCATTAGCTAGAGAAATTTTACAAGTTATTAGAGAATGGTCAAGTGAATTAACAAAATTAAGAAATGAAAATTTAATGGAAGAATATGAAGCAATTAAAAGACAAATGGGTATTTTAGTTGGATTAAGAAAACAAATTACAGATTTAAAATTTCAACAAACTGCAGATGAAAATCAAAAAGAAGAAATTAATCAAAAAGTTATTAAAGTAATTGAAGAAGGAAGTAGAAAATTAAATTTAGATTTAATTGTAAGAGTTAATGAAGGTTCATTAAAAGGACAACGTGCAAATGAAGTAAATACCTCAGTTATTGATTTATATAGACAATATGCAGATGTACAAGAGAAGGAAGATTATTCAAAAAGAAAACGTAAAATTCGTGAAGAATTACGTAATTTACAATCAAATGAAGAAGTTAAAGAAAAGGAAAAATTAGAAAATGATTTAATGCTAAAAATTGATCCAGATTTTAAAGTAAATGATACTATTCAAAGAATTAGAAGTAAATTTGAATTGCCTTATGGAAACATTCATTTACTATTAAATGTAGAAGCATGTATGTTTACTTTTGGTGAAGATGCTGAGATTTATTTCTCTATTTATAATTATCCTGAAAGAAGATATATTACTGAAGAGTATATGTTAACTGTCACACCACAAGGTATGCCAAAGGATATTAGATTAATTCAAAATTCAAAAACTTTATTTACTGATATTAAAGAAGAACAGTATTTACAAGAATTATATTTAGTTGTTAAAATTTATAGAAAGGGTAAAATGTTATTTGATATTAAATCAAATACTAAAAATACTTCATCTAGAATTGTAATGAATAGTCAACAACAATTAAATCCTTTTGAAACTGAAGATGTTGAAGATGAAAGTAATGTTAGAAGACCATTTGGTTGTACTTTACTTCCAATCTCACCACAAGTAATTAATGAACATTTATTAAATGAAATGGAATTCCAACCAGGTACATTGGTTCTATATACAACCGCAAAAGAAGAACTATTCCACCGTTTACCTGATTTTATTATTGAAGGTCAAGGTCCTATTGAAAGATTACCACAAGATAAAGCAATTGGTATTGGTATTTCAGTTAAATTATTTAATAAACCAGTTACAAAGGTTTTAGAAGAAAATAATTTAACATTGACAGATCACGTTTGTATTACTAAATGTTTAGAATTACCAACTGTCACTCATCCAACTATCCAAAGAAATGATTTATACCTTACAATTATAAAGGGTAAATTCTTAGAAGTTAGAAATGTAAAAATCAACGGTAAGGTTTACAACACAAAAACTAAAAACACACTCGCCTGCATTGACAGAAATACTTGTTTACACAAGAAACCATATGTAAATTATAACAGTGCTGTAGTTTACCACGCACCTACGCCTACATGGAATGAAACAATTTGTGTTAGTGTTTCTCCAACTGAAATTTACGATTCCGTTTTAGTTTTAACATTCGCCAACGCAACTGCCAAAAAGAAAACATCAACTGAAAAGTTTGGTATTTCCATTTGTGATTTTAAAGATGATTTAGGAATGATTACTAAAGGAGAAGATCCAGAAACTGGAATATTACATTTACCAATTTATAAATATGTTAAAGATATGGAAAAGAATATTTTTGATTTTATTTCAACACCATCAAAATTACAAGCAACAAAAGATATTGCAGTTGTCAAAATTAAATTGGTATCTAATTTAGTTTCACAAGATGTTTCATTAGATAATTTTATTAGGTGGGAAACTAAACAATATCCAATACGTCTAGTTTTAGAGAATTTTGATAAGTTACCTTTATCTTCTATTTCAAATCATATTAAGGTTGTTTTAGATACATTATTTGATATTTTACTTAAAAAGAATGATGAAGAAACTGCTAAATCAGTATTTCATTCAATTTTGACTATTGGTGGTAAGATTACATCACCTGATTTAGAAGAACATTGCAAAATGTTTTATAGTTATTGTGAAGAATGTTTTTCAAATACTGATCCATCTATTCATAAATGGTTTTTAGATAATTTATTAGTTAATTTAAATATTAATTTAGAACAAGATTTGGCAAGTGACACAGAAAATAACCAATTAAATACAATTAAGAATACTTTACTTGGTTTTCCATTTATATTCCGTATTATTTTAAAGAATAGATTAAATTATGAATTAGAAAATAAATCAGATGGTATGAGTTCAACTGAATATCTAAAATTAATTAAAATGGTTATCGAAAAATTAAGTAAGATTATGTCAATTACCACCCATCAATCAATTCATGAAGCACAAGATTCTATAATTAAATTAATGATTAATTTATTCTTTAATTTTAATGATTTCTTCCCAACAAGTATCTCAAGAAAAGAATTGGCAATGATTGTTAAAGATTTTGTTGAATCAATACCAAATACAGGTAGATTATCAACTGTAGAAGGTAAATTAGGTATCATTAGAGTATTATGCTCATCTACTTTATTAAAACATGCTGATGCTAGAAATATAATTATTGATTTAATTTTAAATCAAATTGAAAATCAAAAAGCAATTTCAAATTCATTCAGTAGAAGAGTTTGTTCTGAAATTCTTGCAGATTTATTAGCAACCATTCAAAGAGGGTTAATTCAAAGAGTTGAAAGTTATAGTTCTGTTAAAAAAGATTTAACACAAGTTTTATACAAATTACCTTTCATTGGACAATTATTTAATGAATTAAGCAAAGAAAAGAGTGAAACTGAACAAAAGATTAATAGATTTGGTAAAAGAGACGATTTAGAATCATTCCAAGAACAACGTGAATTAGAAAGAATTCAACAAACTAGATGTGTTTTGTTCTCTGTTATTTTATGTATTTTCTATTTAACAGATTTTGATATGATTACTCAATATTTCCAAAGAACATTGACAACAGAAGAAGCAATGTATAAAGATCAATTAAAGGATAAACTAGTTCAAGAAATGATGGAAGAATTACAACAAAATACAATTAAAAAGAAAGTAATGTTGCCAAGTGAAGCAGAATTAGTAGGATTAACACAATCTAAAAGAATTAGTGACATATTTGAATTAATTGAATCAATGATTGAAGATCCACCTATTCCAGAATATTGGATTGCTTTCAACGTATTTACTTATCACACCATTATGAAAACAATTCAAACCTTCTCAGAATATTTACAAAAACATCATGTTAAGAAGTTTGATCCAAAATTATGGAATAGATTATTTAATGTATATTACAGATTTAGTTTAGCTCCAAGACTACAAACCGAAAAGTTTTCATTATCAAAACAAGCTAAGTTTAATATTCATGGTGATTTACGTGTCGATTGTGTTGCATTATTTAGAAAAGTATTTGAAGGATTATCTGTTGACAATCAATATTTCTTTGTACCTGACATGGTTGACCGTGTTTTAAGATTGGCAGCTTCAATTCCTAAACAAGAAATTTATGTTCACACTTTAAATATTTATTTTAATATTTTGAAATTAGAATTTGAATCAGAAAAATCATTACAACATACACAAGGTTTAACTGCAGCAGTTTTTGATGAATTTATCGTTAATGATAGATTGACAGATGATAAATTTAAAGACTTTTTCGTTGAAGTTTTATCTGAAAGATTCGAAAAGGATGTTGCTTTAAAGACAGAAGGACAGCACTTTATGAATCAAACAAAATTATTTATGGAACTTGTTGCTTCCGTAAAGAAATTTACAGATGACCAAGAAGATCAAAAGACCAACGCATTATTAAGGGTCATGGACTATGTTGGTAAAACTCATCAAGAAGAGATTTATTTCAAATATATCCACAAATTGGCTAAGGTACATGAAAACATAAAGAACTATGTTGAGGCTGGAATGTCTTTAATGAAACATGCTGAGAAGTTGAGTTTCATGTATGATACAATGTTACCTCAATTATCGGAAGAATATATTGCAGAGCCTGAATATAGAAGAAAAGAAAGATTATATCATCAAGCAATTAAATACTTTGATTTAGGTAAAGATTGGGAAAGAGCAATTAAATTATCTAGAGATTTAGTTCCTATCTATGAAAATAAGACTTATGAATACAAAAAGTTAGCAGATCTATTAAGATTACAAGGAGAACTATTCCAAAAGATTGCGGATCAAAAACGTTTCTATTCTTCTTATTACTTTGTTGGATATTATGGTAAAGGTTTTGAACCGTATGGATTGAAGAACAAGGAATACATTTATAGAGGAGCTGAAGCTGAACGTTTAGTTGATTTTACGGATAGAGTTACTAAACGTTTCCCTAATGCTGAAATGTTAAAACCATTAGAAGAAGCACCAGAAGAAAAGAAAGAAGCAGAAGGACAATATATTAGAGTAATTACTGTTTATCCATCTTCTTATAAAGAAATTGAGAATAAGTGTGTCAATATTCAAAGAAATATGACAGTTTCTAAGAATATTTCTGGATATGATGCTTGTAATGATATAACAGTATTTAAATTAGGTAAAACATTTAGAGGACATCCAGAAGATAAAAAGATGAATGAATTTAGAGATTTATTTACAGAATTTACTTTCTATATTATTGAACCTAGAACTAATGATAAATTATCACAAGAAATTACTTCTGAAATAGAATTGACAGGTGTCACTTTCCCTACAATGATTAGACGTAAACCAATTTTACAAAAGAAGAAAGCAGTTCTTGAACCAATTGACAATGCAGTTAAAAATATTGAAGATAAGAACATTGATCTTAATGAATTAGTTTTAAATCATTTATTAGATACTAAACCTGACACAAAACAATTAAGTATGTCTTTAAATGGTACTATTGATGCTGCAGTTCATGGTGGTATTACTAAATACATTGAAGCCTTTTTCGTAGCTGATTGGATACAACAACATCCTCAACAATTATCTAGTGTTAAAAAGTTACAAAAAGCATTAGAAGCTCAGTTAGATGTTTTAGGAAAAGGATTAGAGATGTACAGAAAGTTTGGTTCTGCTCAAACAAAAGCTCATGTAGATCACTTAACTGTTATGCACAACAACATGTCTGAACAATTGTCTAGTATTATCAATTTTGATTATGGTTTTTATTTAACTGAGGAATATAAGAAACAACAAAAAGAATTGGAAAAGGGAGAAAAAAATTAAAGGTGAGCAATAATTTTTGATATAAATTAGATTAAATAATTAGAAAATAATTTTAATTAATAAATATTAAATAATTTAATAGTTAGAAAATAAATTATTAAAATTTTCTTTTTTTCCAATTTCTTGGATTACAAGAAATTTTCATCCATTTTACAAAAACTCCGAAACAAAAAATATGAAAAAAGATCTTGACTTTTTATTATTGATAGCTCGGGCAAAAACCAAAACGTATACACTGAAAGAAGAAGAAAATAACGTTAAAATTGTAAAAACTGTTGTAGGAAGTAGTCACATTGTTTGTTTATTAAATAATGGTGAAATTTATGTTAGAGGAAGTAATAGTTGGAGTCAATGTGGTTTAAATCCAACAACAAAAGATTGTAAAGTGGAAGGATTTTTAAAAGTTAATGAAATAGAAAATAATATTTTACAATCTTTTTTTATTGTTGATGTTTTTACAAAGTGTAACTATACAATCTATTTAGCAATTAGTAAAGATAGTGGAAAACAAATGTTATTGTCAAGCGGATGGAATAATGGTGGATGTTGTTCTTGTAATAATGATGATAATCATGTCAAGGCTATTTCACAATGTTTTTTTAAACAATTCCCTATAGATAATATTATTTCAAAAGAATTAATAGATGAAAGGATTGTAACAATTGAATGTGGAGGTTATCATACTCACATGATAACTGAGAATATCTTTACAAAAGAGCAATTTTTATATCAATGTGGATTAAATGTTCATAATATTTTAACTTTAGATGGAAATAAAATTCCAGTATTAACAAAGAGTTACAAAATTATGGAATCAATTAAAGTGAATAATAAGAAAGATAGAATTAAACAAATTTGTGCTGGTATCGATTCTTTTTATATTGTTACTGGTATGTAAATTTTAAACTATTAGACAAATTATAAATTAAAATTTTAGAAAATGGTAATTTATTTTCCAGTGGAAAACATACTTTGACTAACAGTAATTCATTTCAACTAGTCCCACAAAGTTTATTCAATAATGAACCAATTGAGAGTGTCAGCGATCATATATTGGGGGTTATTGTTTTAAGTAAACTAAGTTTTATTTACATAGCAGATGATAGTAGCGTTAAACAAATTGATTTAAATAGACAAAAAGTACTACAAATGTGTTCTGTAGTAACCAAATTATCAAACTTTCATTTCCTTACTGAAGGTATGTAGTTTATAGAGTTAATTAAATTTTCAAAATTAACACTTTTACAGGTAATCGTATTTATTCAGTGGATAGAAGCAATTATACTGTTTGTGAAAATAAATTAAGGGACATTATTGATACTGAGAAATCTAATGAAAGAGAATTGATTAAATATATTGAAGAAAACAAACATAATTATGAAATACAGTTATTTGAAGAGTATATAGGATTGATTATTGTTGCAAACAGAAAAAAAGCTTTTAATTTAATTGACAAGAAAAAATTTACAGATATAATTGAAAATCAAGAAAACAAAAATATGTTTTGTGACATTGCATTAAAATTTGAAGATTGGTAATAAATTTATTATTTATTTAAATTTTAATATATAATTTACTAATTGTTATTATTGTTAATAAAAATTATTATATTATATTAATATATAAAAAATTATGAAAAAAATTAATAATATTTAAAATAATTAATTTTAAATAATAATATAAAATAATTAAAAAACATTTAAAAAAATATAAAATATTTATTTTTATTTATAAAACTATTAATAATATTTTTTTATTTAAATATTCTATCTATAAAATTATATTTTTATTTAATTATAAAAATTATTATTATGTTTAATTATGTTTTTAAAAATATTTAAATAAAATTATCAATTTAAATACTTAAAAATAAATTTTTTTTTATATTTTTTAGAAATAATATTTATTATTAATAATAATATTATTTATTATTTGTAAACTAATAAAGTTAATAAAATATTATTAAATAAAAATAAATAGATAGTTATTTTTAATATAAAATATTAAATGATTGTTCATTGTAAAATATTTTAATGATTTGAATAAATATAAAATAATAAATAAAATTTTATTTTAAATATACATTATATTTATTTATTCTTTATTAAAAAATAAAATATATAATTTAATAACTAAAATATATTTAATTAAATAAATATT
Source organism: Willaertia magna (assembly GCA_902984215.1). Classification (NCBI taxonomy): domain Eukaryota; phylum Heterolobosea; class Eutetramitea; order Acrasida; family Naegleriidae; genus Willaertia; species Willaertia magna. Next base: position 58,107 of record CADWAF010001251.1, read on the forward strand.
ACTTATTTATCTACAATAAAAAAAGAATTTTATTTTGTATTTAATTAATTTAATTAAAAAAATAAACATTATTTTATTTTTTTAAAAAATCTATTTTTTACATATCAATATTTTACTAAATATACCATATTTAATTTTTTTATTCTTTTTTCAACAAATATAATTTTAATAAAAAAATTCTAAAAAAATAAGTTTATTATTTTTAAATAAATATAAATTTTTTTTTAATAAATATTTTAAAATCATTTCTTTTTTAAATTAATATTAAAACCAATTTTTTACAAGTAAAATTGTTAATTTTTAAGTATATTTTAAATTTAAATTTTAAAAAACTTTAAAATGTAAAAAAAATATCTTTAATTTATTAAAAATATCAGTTTTTTATAATAAATAACTTGTATTTATTAATGTTAATGTTAAAATTATTTTAATTTTTTTTAAAATAAGTAAAAATATTATGTTTTTAAATTAAATTAATAAAATTTTTATTTTTACTTTATAAAAATAACATTAAATAATAATTGTATATAAAAATACATTTTTAATACTAAATAAAAATACAAATAATATAATAACAAATATACATCAATAAAAACATTTAAAATAATTATTAATCTAAAAAAAACAAATCATATTAATAAAAAGAAACTAAAAAAAAAATAATAAATTACTTTAATGAAAATAGACAATTATGAAGTTTATGCTATTATTTTGATAAATAAAAAAGTTTTAAACAATATAAAAAAAACAAATAAAACTTTAAAAAATTAATTTTTAAAATAAAAAAATCTAAATTAATTTTTAAAATAAAAAAACAAAAATAATTTTTGTATTTCATAAGAGATAATAGAAAATATGAATTTTTTTTTATGAATAAAACAATAATTTTAAGAAAAAAAATTAAAAAAATAAATAAATAGTATATTATGAGATTATATAATAAATAAATTATAATGTATCTATTTGACATTAAATTTCTTAAAAAAAAATATTTTTTATTTAAAAATATTTAATATGGGACTGTTAAAAATAAATTATATTAAATAAATATATTATAATATTATTAAAAATTATAAAAATTTTATTAAAATTAAGTTATAAAAAAATATATATAGTTATAAAATATTTAATATTTAATTATTTTAAAACAATAAAAAAAAAATTTAATTTTTAATTTTAAAAAAAATTAATTTGATATTTTTAATTCAATTATTTTATAATATTTATTTTTAATATTTAAATAAAAAATATATTTTAAATATTGAATATATAAAATTTTAATTAAATAATAAATAAATTTATTAATTTTGTTTTTTTATTGTTATTAATAAATTAATAACATTAAAAATAATTAAAAAAATTTATATATTTATATAAAAAAAGATATTTTAATTTATTATTAATATTATTTATATCAATAATAATTTAAATCATTTATTAAATTTATAATTACAAAAAAAATTATAAAATAAAATTATAGAATAAAATAATTATTTATTTAAAAATAATTTATTATCAATAATTAAAAATAATTTAAAAATTTTTTTGTAGCAAAATAATTTAAAAGTAAAATTATTTTAATAATTTATATTTAATTTAATTTATAAACTTTATTTTGGTTTTACTTTAATTTGATTATTAATTTTATTTTAAAAAATAAATATATATATTTACAAGTTTAATTATATTAAAAAACAATATTTAAAAATAAATTATAATTATTACTTATAAAAGTAAATAAAAAATATATAAATTAAGATAAAAAATAAAAATATTAAAAGATTTAAAAAATTATAAAAGAAAATTAATTGAAATAAATAATAAATTTAATAATATTATAAATACTATAAGAAATAAATTTTAAATTAAATATAAAGACATTTTAGTTTATAAAGAAAAAATAAAAAAATTATGGATTAATTAAGAAATTTTTTAAGTAAATTAAAATGTATTAAATAAGTTGTTAGATTATATTTTTTTTGATTTTTTAAAACAAAAAATATGAATTTTCATTTAAAAAAATGAACCCGCCAAGACAAGACTCTCAATTAACCACCCAAACTATTCAAGGGGTAAGTCTTCAAAAACACACAAACACTAAATCACTATTCGGAATTGAATTTTTAGTACTTAGATGAAAATCAACAATTAATATTCGCTATACTAGAAAGACAAAAAGCCGGACAATTCGATCAATGTGAAGCGTAAGTAAAAAAACAATAATAACTCCTAACGCCACATCAAGTCTTCAACAAAAATTACAACAAAATTTAATTAAATTAGCAACAATAGCCGATTATCAACCAAATGTTTCCGCTGCCAAACAACAACAAACTAATAGATAAATAATATTTTAATTTATATTTAATTTATTTTGTAAATTTTGTACAAAATATATTACAAAATTGTTTTCTTTTTAAAACAAAACTATTTAATATTAACCTCCTTTTGTAAATAGTTTATGGATTTGATATTTTACTATTTACTTTACAAAATTCTTGCTCATCTTCTAATATTTTAGGCTTTGATAATAAATAATCTTTTTTATTAGAATCAAGAAGGTAATGTTTTCTTACTAGAATTTCATCTTCTTCAAACTCAAATAATGTCATTCCTTCTTTTTGTTTAAAAGTTGGTTGACTTTTTATTCTTTCAATTAAGGTTTTTGTTGTTTTGGATTTTTCTTCTTCTAATTGTTGTTGAGGTTTTCTATTCTTACGAACAGTATTGTACATACAAACTTTAAATAATGGAGGAAATTCAAGTTGACTAGTATTTTTCTTTATTTTTCCTCTTCTTGCATTAGAGTTGTTGTTGGTATTACTTTCAATGTTTGTTTCAATGCCATTTGAATGACAGTTTCTTGATGCAATACTATCATCAAAACATGTTCCCTCATAAGACTTCATTGTTTCTTCTTCTTCAGTACTACTTTTAATTTTCTTTTTTTTTTAATTGAATTGAAGTATTTTGATAGTTTTTTTTATTTATAAACACAACTGAGGGTGTAACTCTTACTATTTATTTGACTCTTTGGTATTTTGGAATTTTTCCTCAAATGTAAGGATAAGATTTAAATAATTTAATCTTTCTCATGGAGGGTAAAGTTCCAAACATTAATTACCTTCTATTAATTACAAAATAGAAGTCATTCTGCAAATTGAAAGAAGATTAATAAGAGTTTTATTTTGAAAAGAAAGATGAAGTTACTTTTTGCATGAAACCTCATTTTAGTAAAAGTGTCATGACTTTTTCCAGAACAAAGGGGCTGCCTCAAGTTTTCTATAGGTCAAATGATTTTGTTGGTTTCAAACACTCTGCAATTAGGAACTGTCACCTCTCTAATTAATTTTTGAATAAATTACAAAGTAAAAATCTTATTTAAATTTATTTTGATACCAAATTGCCTGTTCGGTAGCCTTTTGCGCTTTTTTTTAAATGGACACTGTCAAGGTAGGTGCTTAAGTTGTCACATTTCAAAGAAAAATGAGCAACAACAAAATCTCTATAAAGGATACATTAAACGAAGAGAACGCCAGAACACTATCATTAAACAACGTAAAAAGCACTAATGACATTGTGATAGACTCATTAGTTTCTAACTCATCTATACTAAAGAACATTAAAACATCCGATATAAATAAAAGAAGAAAAGAAGGTTCTTTTGATGACACTGCTTTCAAAAACAGGAACGCTACTAATGGAGTAAAAAAGACATTAAAAACAACAGATGATATAGATGATATATTACTCCATAGAAAGAATGATAATTTAAAATTAGCAGCTTTAAGTACTTCAACCTTTAAATCTAGATTGCGAAGTCTAAGTACAGCTCCTGAGGAGAACCTTTCTAAACCAACTACAACTATTGAGACAGTTTTAAAAACACTTCATGAAGATGATGATGAAACAAATACTAGTAATGAGTTAAATGAACCACTTCCTGCTTTTAAAGATATAACTGAAGAACTACACTATTATGTAAAACATAATATGATTGATTTACTTAAAGTTACTTTAGAAAAGGAAAAGGAAACAAAAGATAAGGAAAATAAACCTTTTAATATTAGTAACCAATATTTAGAAAAAGATACTAATAATTGTACATTACTTCATAAAGCAGCTGCTAACAATCGATTTAAAATTATGGGAATTTTAATTGAAGATTACAGAGCTTTAATTGAAAAGAAAGATACAAATGGTTCAGTAAGTAATAATTGTTGCCTTATATTTATTTTTTTTACAAATGCGTAAAAAAATACCATTTATAGACACCCTTATTTTATGCTGTAGCTAATAATTGTGTTCGTTCCTGTGCTTATCTGTTAACAAAAGGAGCTAAACCTAATGCTAAGGATAACTTTGAAACAACTCCATTATATTTAGCCTTAAAGAAAGGTTATATTGACATTGCTAAAACATTAATATTATTTGGAGCTGATGTAAATTATAAAACTCAAAAGGGAGCAACTGTTTTACATCTTTGTTGTGAAGAGGGTTCTATAGAAAAAGTTGATTTCTTGTTAGAGCATGGTAAGTATTTTCTTTCAATATTTTAGTTTCTAAAAAGCCTTAAATCATCTTCTATATAGGTGCCTCTATAACAAGAACGAATAGAGATGATCAACATTGTTTGTTCTCCGCTGCCCCTCATCCTGCTTTAATGGAATATCTTTGTAGATATTTATCCAGTTCTAGTGAAGAAGAAGCAACCTTAAGATTAACACAATTAAAAGAAGAGAATAATATATTAATTACTTCAACTACACAAAATAATGAAATTGCAAATCAAAATAAAAAAGATCTAGAAGTAGTTGGTCAGATTTCATTTGCAAGTACTGTTCCAGCAAGTAAAGAAAAACCAACATTAATTAAATTAGTGAATAGAATGTCTTCACAAGGAATGTCAATTGTACATTATTGTGCATTCTTCGGATATTTAGCTTCATTAAAAGTAATTGTAAATTATTTACCTGCTGAATCAATGACACAAATTTTAAATGAAAAAGAGAAAAAGTATGGAGATACACCTTTACATGTTGCTGTACGTAAGAACCAAAGGGATGTAGCTCAATTATTAGCTAGATCTAGAGAAGTAGATGTTGACGCTGTTAATGACCATTCAGGTGATACCCCATTACACCTTGCAATAAATAACCAAAATCAAGAAATGGTTACAATTTTAGTTGCTGCTAATTGTAGTACAGTAATTAAGAATCATGCAAAATTAACAGCAAAGCAAACAGCAAAGAAATTTAATTTAAATTTAAAAGTAGAAGAAGAAAAACAACTAAGAAGTTTAAAATCTCGTCAATCAATGACATTTTTCCAAAAATTCAAAAGTAAATTTAAAAAAGAAGACCAAGTAGATGAAAAGAAGAGACATACATTACAAAGTAAAAGACTTTCAAAAACTTTAGGTAATAATAGTCAAAGATTTAGTCGTAATTCTTCCTCAATTGTAACTGTAATGCAAGATGATATTGAGGAAATGATAAGGACTCAACCTTACTTAAAATGGAGTGTTAAATTTGAATTTAATGAAGAATTAAATATTCATCACAAAGAAATATTTTATATTATAAACAAATTATATTTCTATTGGGTAGCAGATCAACATTCCATTCAAATACAAATTAGCATTTCAGATTTAATTGAAAAATCAAGAAAGTTTTTTGAAAAACAAGAACATTTAATGAAGGAAAGAAATTTCACCCACACTGCTTTTGAAAGTCATAAACACGATCATGACTTATTCTTAAAAAGAACAGAAAATTTATTACACAAAATTAATACTGAGGATTATATTATTGATGAAGATGAATTTACTTTAATGTCAACTTGGTGGGTGTCTCACATTATTAGACACGATAAAAAACTTGTACAAGATACTGCTGCTACTAGTTCTGTAAATAAATAATAGTGGTTTGTAAACCTTGTTATCTATTGACCTTGTTAATTTTGTGTTATGTTGGAAACTCATCGATTTTCATGGAATTGGTTATTCATAAATCCTGTCATCAATCGTTGCGAAAAGGTTTATCAAATAAATAAAAAAATGTCTGAACTGAAAGATAATGAAACACCCACAAATAACAACAATCAATCAGTGAATATCACTAACAAAGATGAAAGTGAGCTGAAACCTTCCCAATCTACCTCTACAACCGATGTTGCTGTCACCAACAATAATAACCAATCTACTGGTGCTAGCAACACAACTTCCACAGCCAACAATGATTCCAGTAATAATAATAATAACAATACAACTGTAATAAATAAGAGTTTAAAAGACTTTAAAATTATAAAAAAAATTGGAGGTGGTAATGAAGGAGCAGTTTTTCTTTCGGAAGTAAAGGCTGAAAGTAAGAATAAATTTTCATTAGGCGATGAACAATTTGTAGCCATTAAATCCGTATCATGCAGTGATCCAGAAGAAATTCAAAACACAAGAAATGATTTAAATGTACTATTAACCTTAAAACAAGAAAATATAGTTAACCACTATGACATTTTTGAAGAAAAGAAGAAGGGTATCATGCAAGAACAAACTGTATTTTATATCGTCATGGAGTACTGTGATGGCGGGAGTTTAGAAATGGAAATTACAAAAAGAAAAAAAGAACAACGTCCATTTGAAGTTGAAATTGTAAGATTATGGACAAAACAAATGTGTCAATGTTTAAATTATATGCATTCAGAAAAATTAGTTCATAGAGATCTAAAACCTGATAATATTTTATTAACGAAAAATAGAAGTTTAATTAAAGTTTGTGATTTTGGTTTTACTAGAAAAGATTCAAAATTAATGAAAAACGTTTTAGGTACAAAACAATATATAGCTCCTGAAATGCAAGATGGTAGATTATATGATGAAGCTGTAGATATTTGGTCATTAGGTGTTTTACTATTTCAGTTAGTTAATTTATTTGCTCAAAATGAAATTCCAGATTTAATAACTGAAATTAGACAAAATCCAAATTATGTTAGAGAGAAATTGCAGTCAACTACAGAATTTAAAGATGAATTATTTATTACGATAATTGAAAGATGTTTAAAAATTGATCCTGTAGATAGAGCTGAAGCAAAAGATATTATTCAAATGATTGAAGAGAAACGTAATTTAGAGAAATTTGATGATCAACAACAAATGAACGAATCAAATTCAACAAATGAAAGTGAAAAGAAACCAATGGATGATGACGTAAATTATTTACAAGATATTTTACAACTTTTACAAAGAAGAGCTTTAAAACAAATTAAAGACCCATTACTTGCTATTAAGAATGAAAAGGCAAAACAATTTTGGAAAGCAAATGGTTGGGAAAATAAAAAGGAAGTTACTTGGCCTGATTTTAGAGAAGCTTATCAAGAGTTTATTAATTGGGAAAGAATTTCAAAAAATTCAGAAAGAGGATTTAAGAAAATGGTTACTGCAAATTTAGGTTTTGATGTTGATTTAGATGATGACGGTTCTGGTATTGTTACTGTTTTGTAAGTAGTTATTATTTAATTTATAATTTATTTAAATTAAATATAGGAGTTATAATGAATTGGTAAATAAGGCAGGTTTTCCATTTGATTGGGAGATTTTAGATTTAATTCAAAATTGTTTAGCAATTGGTGATTTTGATTGGAATATTAAACCTAAAGTATTAGATGAAACTAAAGAAAGAAAAGCACAAATTGAATATTTACAAATGATTTGTCAAAAAGAAAAATTATTTGCTGACCCAATTAGTCAAGAAAATTTATATATTGATAAACATTGTGAACCTTTAAAGATATCTTTACAAGAAAAAGATTGGATGGATGATTTATTATCAACACCATCAACTAATTCAAGATTTAGTCAATTTTTATCTTCATCTAAACATTCAACACCTACATCAACTATTAGTAGATTAACAGAATTTTCAAGTGATAGCTCTCCTAGTGAATTTGAAAATGTTTATAATTTTCAAAAAGTTCATGATGATGCAATGGATAAAAGAATTAATGAAGTTGAAAATAACATGAAGGAAGTTTTAAATTTTAATGATAATGATGACGATAATCAAGAAGGAACAACTGAAAATAAACAATATATTGAAGATGGTGGTAAATTTATAAGTGATTTAGCAAGTAATACAACAAGACTTTGTTTATTAGGCCAAGCTAGTTTTGGTAAAACTTGTATGTTAAAATATGTAATGCTCAAGTTGGCTAAAAGAGCTTTAAGGCTAATGGAACAATCAGCATATAATCATGATAAGATATTAATTCCTTTATATATCCCTGCAGGTTTGTTTGGTTCATTCCCAAATGACGCTGATATGAAAATTAGATGTATTAGAGCTAGTGCTGGTTCAAATATTAAGAATTTTGTAAGTATTGTTATTTTTAGATTTTATTTGTTTACATTATCTAAATTAGGGTAAAACTGTTAAATATTTAGATGATTTTGAATATTTTCTTTTAAAAGCAATTGACGATAATCGTGTGTTATTTATTTTTGATGGTGTTGATGAAATAGCTAGTCCGTTACAAAAAAAGAAATTAATTTCAAGTTTGACAAATTTATTCCCAACACCTGATGATTGTACAGATAGTAATGGTATAATTATATGTTCTAGATTAGGTGGTATAGATTTAGATTCAAGATCTAGAGAGTTCTTTTCTCAATTTTCATGTGCATTAGTTGAACCTTTAACATTTGATATTCAAAAGAAAATTGCAAGCTCTAGAGGAATTGCAGATGAAACATTTTTAAATTACTTAAAAGGAAAATATAGAGAGTTAGCTAAAACACCATTAATATTATCGTTGATTATGACAGAATTTATTCAAAGACGTTCATTACCAGAGGTGAGATGTAAAATATATGAAAATGCATTGGATTCAATAACTAAACTGCATTATTCTAAAACCACAAGCGATGAACAAAAACAATTGAAAATGCAAAAAACATTAAAAGAATTCTTAAGAAAAGTTGCTATCTTTTTACACAAAATGAGAAAATCCAATTTCTCAACAGATGACTTTACAAATGCACTTAATTATTATAGAAAAGTCCAAAGCCAACAAGCAAACGAAAATAAAGATAAAGGATCATTATTTGCCTCAATGGGTGAAGAATTGGTAGGTAAAGGTGATGATTGGATATTTGAAGCTGTTAGTGGTAATGATTTCTCACAACAATGGAACAGTTTGAAAAGAAGTATTGATAGTGGTAAATTCCCTTTAATTGTTGCAACTGGTGAAGGAAAATATAGATTTAGTCACGTTTCTTTCCAAAACTATTTAGTTGGTAACACTTGGGCATGTGGTGATATTGAAACAGATTTTAGATTAAAAGAAAATGCAAAATTTACAAAATCTAAATTTATTTACTTTAAGGAAAGAATTAAACTTAAAATTGTTGATCCATTCTACAAGTAAGTATACATTTATTATTACCAATAGTATCATCAAATTATTTTAGAGAAACATTTTTATTTTGTGGTGGGGCAATGAAACAACAAGATTTTATTGCTTTCATTAAGTTTTTAAGAAAGAAATTATTTAAAAGAAATATAACATTAATTGATAGTATAGTGTATAATATGATAATGGAAAGACCTAAAGAAGAACAATCAGAATATTCTAAGATTGTTAAATCATTAGCTAGTGAAGAAAGATTATCTATTCTTGTAAAGGGTTTATTACATGAATCTGAAGATTTACGTAAAATGGCATTAGAAAGATCAGAAATGTTTAATCAAGTGTATAATGAGATTGGTGAGGCATTATTAGATCATTTAGAAGATAACGAGAATGCATCTCAAGCTATTTCAAGTGTTATTCCAAGAGGTGAACAAAAGTATACAAAGATATTATATGAAAGATTATTACAATCACAAAATAATTTAACATTAAAAAGAAGAATAATATTTTGTTTAGGTAACTTAGCTGACAGAGGAGATGAATTAATAATTAATGAAATATTAAAAGTAATTGAAAATACACCTAAAGAACAACATGTATTAATTGAAACATGTATTGATGCATTATCTAAACTTTGTCATAAAGGTGACTCTAAATTTATTAATAGTTTAATTGGAATGTTGAGTGATTATAATTTAAGAGTAATTGCAAGCACAACTTTAGGAAATATTTCAAATGCAGGTGATAAATTAGTTATTTCTGAATTATCTAAGGTTGCATCAAAATGTCAAGAAGCAGCCTTATCATTAGGTAAATTAGCAGATAAAGGTGACATGGAAATAATTGAAGTTTTACTTGAATGTATTCGTGAAAATTCATTTGATGATCATATTGTTAATGAATCAATTATTGGTGTAATTATTCCAGATATATTACCTGTTATTCAAGATAAATTATTAGAAATGTTATTAAATGATAGAAAAGCAATTGCTTATCGTGTTGCAATTGTATTAGGTTCATTAAGTGAAAGGAAAAATACAAATTTAGTTGAAATTTTATTAAATTTATTAAAGACAACTGAAAAACAAAAAGATAGAATTATTCGTGCATTAGCTTTTTGTTCTCCTAAAGAAGATCCATTAGTTATTAAAGTTTTATTGGAAGTATTAACATTACCTGTAAAACAATCTAATTATTTATTTAGAGAACAAGCTGCATTAGCCTTGGGTCAATTAGCGAAAAAAGGAGATGAACAAGTAATTGACGTTCTTTGTAAAAAACTATCATCTGACCAAGAGGAAGTTGTTGTAGCATGTTCAAATTCATTAGAAAGATTATCACCAATGAATAATGAAAAAGTATTAGATGTATTCTTATTCCTATTAAAACATACAGATATAGGTGTAGTTGAAAAGGCTATTCGATTCTTAGGAAGAAAAGCAGAACGTGGTACAAGAGATATTATAAGAGTACTTTTAGAAAGATTAGAAAATAAAGAAGCTCCAGAAGTAGTTAGAAGTTTATGTGCAGAGGCATTAGGTTATTTGGCAGATGTAAATAAGGAATCAATTATTAAATCATTAGTAATGATTATTAAGAATGAAGGTCCTACATATCCTGTATTAAGATTATTCTGTTTAAAGGCTATTGGTATGTTAAAGACATTTAGAACAAATGATGAAATTTCCTCTATTATATTTGATAGTGTGATTAGTGTTAGTGGTCATCAAGATATTGATTCAAAGAAGTTTGTTAAATTAGGTATTTCAATATTATCTTTAATATGTGATATAAGTTCGATGATTGCTAGATTGAAAAATAGAGTTTACAAAGGAGTTAAACCAATTATATTTTCAATTGTGGTTAAGGCAATAAGGTCGATACGTCAAAACTCACAAAATTATAAACTGGAAGATGAAGATGTTAATACTTTACAAAAATTAAATGACCTAGAAGCCACTTTTATACTTTTGGAAAATGCTAGTGTGGATAATAACATTCCAAAGAAATAAAAGACAGATCTGTTTGCAATTTCATACAAATTTTGCTGCTTGCCAACGAAAACACCATGTCGCATTATCGCAAAATATCTTGGACGCCTTCCGTGGGGCTCGAACCCACGACCGTTGGGTTAAAAGCCCAACGCTCTACCGACTGAGCTAGGGAGGCTCGATATATCGACAATAAATCTGCTTTTTCTGCAGGTCAACTACAAGGAAATATTGTAATATGCTAAACAACATTAAAAATAAATTGATGGAAATTATAAGATCCATAAACACACTTTCATCAATAAATTTCATCTTTTTTTTAGTTGTTTTGGTACGGTTTTGTTTGCTGTACTTAAAATTTTTGGCAGTTTGTATGGATCAACTTTTATTGAGTAGAACAGATCATTATTAAATTCTGTCTTGTTAGCGACATTTTTTTTAAATTTAATCTTTTAGGTTGACCATGATCAAAAAGTTTAAAACCGAAAATTCAATGATGATAATAAATTATTGTTTTTTATATATTTAACATTTTGTACATGATTTATTGTTTGGCGAATGCATTCTTTGCGTAAGCAATGTAGTCATAACCGTCAGTACCTTCTTTTGGTGGCATTTGCTTCAATAAGAATTCAGCTTCTTCTGGTTCCATTACTGATCTTAATTGACCTTCTGTAATGTAATCCTTTTCACCTGCTAATTGTCTGAATGATTCAATAACATCTTCATATGATGAACCTTCTTCAGATAATCTTCTCATGTATTGGAGGAATTCATCAAAGTTAATGAAACCATCTCTATCAATATCAAGGTTATGGAAAACTTTTTCAATTTCGTTATCTTCAATATCTTCACCCAATGAACGAACACAAGCCTTGAAATCAGCCTTTGTTAATCTACCGTCCTTATCCTTATCGAAATATTTGAAGGTTTCTCTCCAATCCTTTAATTGTTCTTCTGGAATACCTTCATTCTTACTTGCAAGGATTTCAGATTCAATTTCAGAAATTGTCTTTTCAATTAACTTTTCTAAGTTATCATAAACTGCTTGCATTTCTGATTGAGTAACACTACTTAATTCAAGAACTTCACGTTCTTCTAAAACCTTGAATAAATCAAGTAATTTAGAGAATCTTTGTTCGTTTTGTGTCTTAGTTTCTTCTGCTTGAGTCTTAACTTTTTCTAATTGTTCTTCTAAGGTTGATGATTCTGATCTGAGTGAAATAATCTTTTCCTTTTCATCGAAACTGAATTGGGTGTATTCGTCACAAGCTGCAGCGAATTGTTGTAATAAATCTTCATTACTAGATAATCTAGCCTTTTCTTGTTCTAAGTTCTTCTTTCTATCTTCAATTTGTTTACCTGCAGTCTTGAACTTATCTTCTAAATCCTTCTTATCAATACCAGAATATAGGTTTGGATCACCACCATTATTCTTAATGTCATCATATAATTCAGTAACATTTCCGAGGACTGGTGCATTATCATTGTATCTAGCATCGACTGCTTCTAAGATATCAACGAAGACATCAACATCTTTAACACTAGATGCTGTGATTGGTTCAGCTAAAGCTAAGGAAATATCGTCTAAGAACATTGCTAAGTTTTCTGCTTTCTTTGCATAATCTAAACATTTACCTAAGAGTTCTTCTAATTTCTTTAATCTATCATCTAAGTCTTTTGCCTTTTGTTCACCCTTATCTTTAACATCTTGTTGACCATTGTTTAGTTTATCCATAGTGTTATTAACTTCAGGTGCTGCTTCATGTTTACCTTCAATGATACGTTTACCGATATCACCAGTTTCTTGTAAAGACTTGTCAACTGAACTAACTTCTTCATCGAAAGTTTCATGGATCTTAATCTTAGCTTGTAAAGCACTAATAGTATCTAATTTATCTAAATCTTCAGTGAAATAACCATTATTCTTACCATCTTGCCATTCACTAATCTTCTTTGCTCTGATACGGAATCTACTTAATAAGATTTCTAAACGTTTCATTAAAGTAATATGTTCTCTTAAAGCTTTATCATAAGCATCTTGTTTAGTATTCATATTATTCCATTTATCATTGATAGCATCAGTACCTAATTCAGTTGGAGGATTATAAATTGGTAAACCTTCATTCTTTTGCTTATTTCTAATCTTAGTTAATAACATTTCTAAGTCAACCTTTTCTGCAGATTGATTTGGTTTTTCATCATCTTTGAATTGTTTAAATTCTGCCTTTCTTTGTTCAGCCTTATCTAATGAATTACCGAAATGATCAAATGTTGGATCAGATAAGTTATCAGTTGAGCTATCAATCCAATCAACTAATTTCTTTGCTCTTTGTTCATAATCATGTTTCATATTTTCTAATTCCCTTTCTCTCTTTGCAACTTTAGCTAATTTACGTCCAGCCTTTTCAGCTCTGTTGGATGAAGCGAATCTCTTCCAATAATAAGCAACATAAGTCATAACAGCCTTATCATCAGGAGTGAATTTAATCATATCGTCAACGTCTAATAATTGAGGAATATCTAATTGTTTTTCAGCAACATCGAAAGCTTTTTGAAGATTTTCTCTTGGATTTTGTGGATCTAATGAATCAAAGTCTAAAAGATCAGGTCTATGTTTATGGATTAAAGCACAGAAAGCTAAACCATCTTGCCATGAACCCTTGAAATCCTTAACGTTAACATTAGGATAACCCTTAGTCTTCTTCTTACACCATAATAATAAACCTTCTCTTGCAGAAAGTTCGTCTTCAGAAATATCTTGAATTTCAAATTTGTGGATCAAACACCAAATCATACCCAAGATTTGCGTTTTTTCCTTGTTTAAAATTTGTTCTGCAGAGAACTGTAAACGAATACCAACTTGTTCGATAAAGCTGTTAACCTTGTCGACAACTTTATTTAAGTTTGCGATCTTGTGGAACTTCATCTTTGGAGCTGGATAAAAGTTACCTAAGCTTTCATCTGAAATAACTTCATATAAATGAATTAAAGGAACACCAGTTTCAAATTCTTCAATCATATCTTCTACAACCATATTACGTTTTCTGAGATGACTATTCACCCACTTGGTGAATGCTCTCATTTGGATACGTTCCCATTCCTTAGTTTCAGACATTCTATATGTTACAAGTTATTATTGTTTTTTTTTTGATATGTTAAAATTTTTTATTTTTATAAGTGTTTAGAAAAAATGCTGTGTGACGAGTGAAGGCTGGTTTGACAAGTTGTTGACTGACAGGGTTTGATATGAATTGTAATGGGAATGTAGTTAAGGGTTGACTAGAACAAAAAGATACTCATCCACTTACTCGTTTTGACTATTCGAGTATCAACTATTTGATTTATTTACAACTGTTTCAATAACTCTTTGACCATTATTGAAAAGTTCAGTCTAAATATTAATAACGCAATATAATGTAATGAAAGGGCTAAAATAAATAAAAATAAAGATTTTATTGTTGGTTTTTTGAGGAGTTTAAGGAGAAGGGGAAACAAGAAATAACACTTGAAATAGAGAAGAAACACCCTTTTCTTAGTAATTAATTTAATAACGAATAAGTCAAATTATTCACCATTAATACATTTAAAGCTACCCACTAATTTGCAACATTATACTGCTAGATTAAAAGGTGGCCCTCTACCAATTGTATTATATTTAATGCGCATCAATAATAATAATTTGTGAAATAAACACTACAAAAAGGCTAGTGCATGCCACAAAGGATCGTGAACTCCCGTTTTACGTTTCTTTGCGATTCTACTGTCGCAATCTCATACTACAACTTAATGAAAGGGATTCAAATCCCATCCAAACAAAACCACAACCTAACTAAATCAGCAAAGGATTAACACTTTGGGATTTATTTAAATTCCACATGCGGCATCAATATTGAAAAAAGAGAGAAAATAATATACTAACGAGCAACCAAAACAATGGGGAATAAGAAGAGTACTACTATTAAGCAACAACAAGAGAAGACAACGTCAATAATAACGGATGACAGAAGGTCCTTTGAAACAAACTTTTCATTTGATAGTACCAATAATAATAATAACACTAACAATGCTATAACGACACCTAAACGACCAGCATTTACAGGTGTCTCTGCAGAAAGAAGAAGAAAGACACATGATAAAAGTGGTAGATGGAAGTCAATATTTAAAGGTTCTTCTTCAAAGAAGAAACAAGCAAAAAGAAATTCAAAACGACTTTCAAATAGAGTTAATTCATTATATTTTGCTAATGCTCCTCTATTGGAACTAGAAGACCATGAAGATAATATTCCATCTGTATTTTCAATAACGAAAAACATTCATAAACAATCATTATCTTCACCAACGCTAGAGGATAGAGTTCGTAAAAATCCTTCACTACTACAAATTACATTAAATTCAAGTAGAAGGAAAAATAATAATAATACAGAAACACCAGTGACAGATGAAGTAGTGACACCAACTAAATATCATCTCTCCCTTAATAGATTTATTGAAGAAGATGAAGAATATTCATTACCTCATCAATTTGCTGCAAATTTATCTGCTCTTGTTCATCAACAAACTGATAATGTAAATATAATAGTTAACTGTGCTACACCAAAGAGTCCTAATGTTGAAAATGTTGTAAATAATATAACGCCTTCTAATAATAAGGAAAAATCTAATATAATTCATGAAAGAAAAGTGTCTTTTCAAGCCACCGATGATACACAAACAACAAAAACTTTAAAAACCAGTGTAAGTTCTTCTACCTTCAGCAATTCGGTTTCTATGGATTTTGATAGTTTAGATGATTTGGATATAGATACAGATTCACTTCACAACTCAATTCATTTCCTTAAACAATCATTCCACCAACTGAGTTTACTGGATATCGATGAGGAATGTTAATAATAACAAAAAACAATTTCAATAAACAAATTTTGAGAGCCTATTGAAATTTAAACATGTCCATTCATTCAATTAAAAAATGTCTAAATTAAGAGTATTAAGGTACTTAAGAGGTAATTTTTTATTTTACAAAGCTTTTTAACAGCAGGTCAACCTTTAAACCTTTAACTTTAAAGTCACAGTTGCACTAACAGTAGATTGACCAGAAACAACATATGATGCCCCAGAGTAACGTCTAGAGCTTCTATAACTTGATGGTGGAGAATAATAAGGAGAAAAACTAATATCAACAATATGATGTTTCTTGTTTAAAGTAATTTCACTGTCAATAGAAGATAATGCGGTTTGTGCTTTTCTTAAGGCGTCATTCATTCCGTTTTTAATTGCCAAATCCGTTGCCCTTTCAATTTCCTCTTCACTAGCTGTCAACATTACATCGTTAATTTTTGTGACGCCCATTTGAACTAATTCATCTATTAACTGTCCAGCCTTTGAGATTGTAACAATTTTAAATGCTAAAGAAGTACTTGCAGTATAGGAAACAACCTCAGATCCTACCTCTTCTTCATTTTGTTGGTAATATTTGTTTGGTCGTTTAGGATAGTTTGGGGTTAAAGTGACAGAAACTGTTTGAATTTCTTTAACGAAAGATAAACCTTTTAAATGTTTGACAACATCACTTGCGATTGATGAAACCTTTGATTGAGCTGCTTTTGCACTCTTTTGCAAGGATTCAATTGAAATATCAACATTAGCAATAGATTGTGTTGCGAATGCCTTTCCCTGACCCCTAATTGTCATTGTTCTCTTTTGCTTTTGCAAAGAAAGGTTGACAATAAGGAAGAAAAGAAAGAGAAGCAAGAAAATAGCAGAACACTTCATTGAAATCTTAAAAGTTGTTAAAAAGAATTTGTTTTTTTTTGAAAGATTGATTTATAAAATTTTGTTTTTTTATAGCTGGGCTTAGTTGACCAAATATTTCTAATTTCCTTTCTTTGGGTGGAACAGACTTAGATTTAAGAAACGTAAATTCCTTCACTCTGTTCAAGTTTATGTTTTAGTTGCCAAGTTTTACCTATGTTGTTTTTAATCACCAAGAATTTAAAGAAGTTAAAAGTAATTTAAATTAAAAAATTTTAACGCAAGTGAAGTTTATGAAAATTAAATTTACAAAAAAAAAATTAAAAAAAAAAAGTCTTAACAACAAATGCCTTTTGGACAATTCGTCATTGGACCACCAGGATCGGGAAAGTCCACTTATTGCAATGGAATGCAACAATTTCTTAACGGAATAGGTCGGAAAGTAATTGTTGTTAATTTAGATCCAGCAAATGATTATGATTGCACAATAGATATTCATGATTTAATAAGTTTAGAACCCGTAATGGAAAACCTAAAACTTGGACCAAATGGTGGATTACTTTACTGTATGGAATATTTAAAAGAACATTTAAATGATTGGTTAATTAAACAAATAAAACCCTATATTGAAGATAAATATTATGTAATATTTGATTTACCTGGACAAATAGAGTTATATACACATTATGATGCTATTCGTGTGATAACTGAAACTTTAGTAAAAGAATTACATTTTCAATTATGTGTTGTTAATTTAGTTGATGCTCATCATTGTAGTGATGCTTCTAAATTTATTTCTGTTTTAATGATTTCTTTATCAATGATGATACGTTTAGAATTACCTCATGTTAATATACTTTCAAAAGTTGATTTAATTCAACAATATGGTGAATTAGATTTTGATATTGATTTTTACACAAATGTACAAGATTTAAATTATTTAGTTCAAACAATACGGAAAAAGAAGAAGAATGAAGAAGAAGAAGAAGAAGAGGAGAATGAAGATAGATTTAGAAAATTAAATTATTTATTAGCTAGTGTTATTGAAGATTATAGTTTAGTTAGTTTTTTAACCTTAAATATTCAAGATAAAGATAGTGTTTATAATGTATTGAAAGTAATTGATAAGGCTAATGGTTATGTTTTTGGAGCATGTGAAAAGGATAATACTTCAATTATGGATATTGCTGCGAAAGAATTATCATGGGCTTATGAAGCTAATGATGATGTAAGAAGAAAGTATATTCATAAAGAAGAGTAAAGGTGTGATAGAGGAAATTATTATTTGTAGATTACAATTTATTACAAATTTAAAGAAATAATTAATTAAAGATTTTAATTTCGTTTGGACGCTTTTCTGAAATGTATAAATGTCCACAATCAATATCGATAGAATGTAAGTCAGTAAAATTACAGTTGTACAAATAAAAATTTACTTTAAAAGCATAATAATGGTGTGGCAAGTTTAAAGTTTATTAATTAATTTACCACAATGGCTTATTAATCCATCTATCAATAGGAAAACGAATACTTAAATCAGCTTCTTCATCAAAGTTATTATTGACATAATCTTTAACACCAGCTTTTAAGTATGGAAGTGCCTTCTTAAATAATTTACCTAATTTCTTGAAGAATTCTGCATCTGCTTGTTCTTCATTATCCCAATTCTTATTGACATAATCTTTTGCAGCACCTTTTAAGATATCTAATAAAAAGTTATCAGCTTCAACTTGTTCTAATCTTTTTCTTAAAATACATCTTCTACTTCTACCAATAAACTTTCTTCTTCTTGGTCCTGTTCCTGTTGGTTTAATAACTGCTAAATCAGAAAGTGGAATTCCCTTTGTTCTTAAATATGCTTTACCTAATTTTAATCCAATTTTACCAATCTTTTTGAATAATTTACCAAATTTAAAGTCTGCTGCAGTAGTAATTGCTGTTTGTGGTTTTGTGTATCTAAAAATTGCTGGTTTAATTACTGGTCTTGGGAATTTACAAACAAATCTCCATAACTTTTGAATTTCTGCTTTTGGTAAAGTTAAATCTGATTGTGCATCAAAGTTTTGATTAACATATGATTTAATTGCACCCTTTCCAACTTGTTTAACAACACCCCATAATTTCTTCCAGAATTTATCTGCTTGTTCATTATCTTCTAATGGAATACCTTTAGTTCTTAAATATGCTTTACCTAACTTTAAACCAATTTTACCAATCTTTTTAAATAATTTACCGAACTTAAAGTCAGCTGCTTCATCGAAATTATTATTGACATAATCTTTAACACCAGCTTTTAAGTATGGAAGTGCCTTCTTAAATAATTTACCTAATTTCTTGAAGAATTCTGCATCTGCTTGTTCTTCATTATCCCAATTCTTATTGACATAATCTTTTGCAGCACCTTTTAAGATATCTAAGAAAATATTATCTGCTTCTACTTGTTGTTGTGCACAACTGACAAATGCGACAGCGAATAGTGCAATTAATAAGATTGCAATGAAGTATTTCATTTTGTTTTTTTTTTGATGATTTGGAACTGTTTGCATTTTCACAACTTTTTAAGTTACCAATTTGATTATAATGAACTGTTAGTATTGTAATGATTATGAAGTGTTAGCCAATTTAGTATTTAATCAATTATTTCTTTAAGATTATTATAATAAAGTGATTATTGTATTCCAAAAGCCTTTTCTATTATTTCATCGTCACTTGTTTCATCACCCAATGCACTAACCATCACACCACCAAATAGAGGTGACGATGTTATTGTTGTTGTGTTTTCTTCTTTATCATGATGATGCCTTATAGGATTATTTGTGTTTGTATGATTATTTACTTGTCCAACATTTGCTTGTTGACCTACACCACTCTGTTGTTGTTGAATATTATCTATTACATCTCTTACTTGATTATTTCTAATTTCTTCTTCTTCTCTATCTTGTGCATTAGATGCTTGTTGTACATTTCTATTCCTCAAAACATCAACAAAACTACCATTCTTTGTACAACAACTAAAACAACAACAAGAAAATAATTTCCAACAATAATTTACTTTTCCTTTCAGTAACATGTATCCTCTTCTTTCTTTTCTTGGTACTTGTTGGAAACATGAAATGGTTAAACAAATAAATAAAATTGTAAATAAAAATAAAAAACAAATAATTGAACATATTAAACCAATTACTAAAAAATAATAATTTACAACACTAATTAAAGGACCATCTTCCCAAATATTTGTGTAATGATGACCAAATATCATTCTAGCAATATATAATTCTTCATATGACCATATACTTGTATTAAATAATTGATTTCTATAAAGTATTGGATCACCATTTGTTGTAAAGATATAATCAGGATACATTTCTTGTAAACATGTTGTTGTAAAGTTTTTACCATTATTTCTAATAAATGAAATTAATATTTGTGAACCACAAGTGTTCATTAAATTTGGATATTTTTGATAAATATTTTCATTACTATCTTCTATATTACGATTATCATAATTAATTTCCTTTTTTGTTTCATTTATAAATTCATTAAAATGTGTTTTATAATCTGGAATATAAGAAGATAATAAAATCTGATGTCCAACCAATGGGAATTTAATAAAATATTTATCATTATTTTTATAAATTAAATCAAATAAATCATAACTTCCATTTTTAATAAAATAATTTCTCCATTGTAAACTATTTTCATATAAAGTATGTGCATCTAATGTTCCCTGCATCATTAACATTTCACCATCAAATTTCTTTACAAAAAATGAATCTTCATCATTATAAATATTATAGCTATAGCTTTTATAAGTATCACTATAATTATTCTTTGTAATATTAAATACTTCAGTATCATTATAAAATGCATTCCCTGTATTAATCCTAGCTATAAATGAGTTATATAAATAATTTGACATTTTTGTTAAAAATAACATTTCATTAAAATTATAAAAACTTTGTGTATCATAATCCTCTACACTTGATCTGTCTATTAATTCTGAACTTCCAATATTCCTTTCAGTTGCCCAATAAGATACATATGCTAAATTTAGGTTATTTAAATAATTATTATTTTTTAAATTATTTTTTAAATTATTCTTTCTATAAATTTCTATTTGTTCTCTAATTTGTTGTTCATTTGGTTTAAAAAATAAAAAGTATGAATGATTTATATGATATAATAAATCTGTAATAAAATTAAAATCAATTTTATTACAACGATTAATTCTATAAATAATTGGTAAAATAAATTTCCTTAAATTTGTATGTCTATACATTTCACTTAAAATATCTCTAACTTCTATTGGTGTAATTCCTTTATAACATTGTTGTAAACTTTGTAAATAAAAAGAAATTACAAATTTTTTTGTAATCCCACTACTGTGATGTTGTTCTAAATTTTTATTTTCAATTTTAGTATTATTATTTTTAGTATTATTATTACTTTTAAAATTATAATTATAAAATTTATGATCAAAAAAAAATGGATTTGTGTGAAAATGTGACACAATTTCAGAATCTTTTTTTGTAAATTTTTCTTTACAAAATTCATCTTTATCACATTCATTTAAAAATAAATCTGAAACAGCATGATTAAAATTTTTACAATAATTTAATAAACTAACTTTTGGTGTATATGGTGACATTAAAGAATCTAAAATTATTTTATCAATAAATTTTTTAATTATAAAATTTAAATTTCCAAACTTTTTTAAACGTTTTTTTTGTATAATATCTTCTAAAATTAACATTCTATTTAATAAATATGTATTATAACCAAATGCATAATGATATGTTACAAAATTATTTAAAATTTCAGTTAAATTTCCATTTTGTAAATTATTTTTTAAATTATTTTGTAAAGTTCTTTGTAAATATTCACCAATAGTCAACCTAGAAAGATATAACATATCTAAACCAAATACAGTTGTAGAAAACGCAATCCCAAACTTTTCATGTTCAGTATCAGGTGATTTCATTGAATGAACTAAACAACTAGTTAACTCACTTATTGTATTCATCCTAATCCTTAATTGTCTTTCTCTATAACAACTAAATAAAGGTCTACTTAATAATGTACCTCTAATATGTGGTATTATAATTTGTATTTCACCTTTTAATTTAAAGAATAATTCTAATGAATAAAGTTCCATTGTTGGTGAAATTAAATTTATTCCAGTTCTTTCAGATTCAAAGAGTGGCGTTAGATGGAAGAATAATTGTCCTTTTGTTTTTACGGTATTGTTTTTATCTTCCATGTGTTTTAAACGAATTCTTTTGACAAACATAAAGAAAATTGTTTTTGGATTTTCAGTTGATTGTAAACTCCAAAGTTGTGGAATGGGGATGTACGCACATTCAACGATTGGTTTAAATTTTATAACTTCACCATCCGGAAAATAATCTTTAATATTATTTAAAATTGTTTCTAACTGTAATTTTGGTTTTCTACTAATTAAATTACATTCATACCAATCTATAATTGGTTTTAAATTATTATTTGTATTATTATTTAAAAAATAATAATCATCTTCGAAAAAGGATAGAATTTTAGGAATTTCTCTGGTTGGGTCAACTTGTTCGCATTTTAAATTATTTTGTAAATAAATATTTATTATTATAAATATGGTAAGTAAAATAATTTTCATTAATTGTTTAGTTAGTTACTTGACAATGATAATAACAATGTTTTTTTTTAAAATTAAAAACTATCAAGTCGCAAAATTATCTTAATGTTATTACAATTTTGACAACTTGCTTCGTTATGTACTTTTATTATTGCAAAGAAAGTAGATAACAACTAAATAATCGTGATACTAACAAAAGTAAATTTCCTTTTCTTTCCGCAACATCTATTCATAAACTGGAAACATTTTGCTTGCTTTTAGGCGCTCATTTTTTTTGGCAGCGTGCCTTTGTTTTTTTTTAATTGTGACGTTATAGAGTTAGGAGATACAAAAAATTAAATAAATTTATTTTAAAAATAAATATTTTTGTTTATTTTACAAATCTTAGTTAGTTGCAGCAGTATTTGTTTCTTCAGTCTTTAATTTCTTTTTAGGATTTTCTTCTTGTTTTAAGGCTTGTTCTGGTGGTGAAGCAGTATTGTTGGTGGTACCATTATTTGTTGCTGCATCTTCTGTTCCATTTACATTTTGTTGTTGTTTATTCTTTTCTTCTTCCTCCTTTTTCTTCTTTTCTTCTTCTAACTTTTGTTCTGTTTCTTTATCTAAAACTTGGATTGTTAATGCCTTTTCAACTCTATTGGTATAACCACTTGTAGCAGAACTAGTTACACTCTTATATTTATTCCTTAGTTCTTGTAAATCATACTTTTCACTGTCATCTTTCATTTTCACAATAAGGGCATCATCAAACTTTAAAATAAATGGAGGTTTGAATATATCTTTGATAGATTCGGTTTCTTCATAATCCATAACACCAATTTGAACACATTCTTTAATTTCAAAATATTCAAATTGTGAAGGAGCCTTAGCAATACCCATATTTTCAATTCTATCAATTGTTACATCATCAAAACAATCTTCTTTTAATTCATTATAAATAATTTCCTTTAACTTCTTTATATCAATTGCTTGATTAGGTTCTTTTTTAATGACAACTTCATATTTCTTATCAACACCTCCTTTAAATTTCCATTCATTTGGTAACCATCTTTGAACACTAACAATAATATCATTTTCGTTTAATTGTTCTGGCTTGTTTAATATTTGAACAGTTAATTGTTTGTTATGTGTTAATTCTGGAACATTTTCTTTTAACGTTTTATCATTGTGTATTAATACTTTTTGTAAAAATATTCCAGTTTTTAATCTAAGTCTCATTGATTCAATATTTGGAATATTATATTCTTGACTAAATTTATCAAATATTTTTTGCTTTAAATCAATTAATTTATCTGTTTGGTTAACTACTAATTTATCAATTTGTTTAAAATTATCTTTCATCTTTTTCATCTTTTCAAATAATGGAATATTTACATTTAATACAGGTCCTTCTTGTTGGACAGGCACAATTGCAGTACAAGTAGATGATGGAGGTGCTGGAATATTTGCATCTCCATTAGTATTGGCAACATTATTTACTTCCTTACTTTCTTCCTTACCATTAGTAGTTGTTGTTGTAGCTTGGTCAACAGTAGGTGATGGTGGTACAGTTGCAACAACAGAAGATTCACTAACAACTATATCATTATTACTTTGATTTGAATTATTAGTTAAATGATTTGGTAAATGAATAAATAATTGAATAAGATATTCACCTTCCTTTAGAGAAGGACCATCTTCAACATGTAATTGAGCATTTTCATAAATTGAAGAACATTCAGTAATTAATAAATCTTCTTTTAAAGGTTGATAAGTAAGACGTTCACATAATCTAAAGCTATCAACATCAACTTTAAATAATTTAGCAATCTTTTCCTTTAGATCCTTAACCTTCTTTCTTTTATCACATGAAATATAATTAACATATTCACCACGCTTCTCAAAACTATCAACATAGACATCAAAACAATATTTCATTTCTTCTAATTTTGTAAATAATTTTGAACCTTTTGTTTTTAATTCATCTAAAGAAATAAATTCAAAATATAATAAATCTGTAGATAAAATATCTAATCCATTTTCAATACTTTTATCTGCTTCTTTTTCATTATCAAATGTTATCATTTGTTCATTTCTTAAAATAATTATATTAACATTATTATATTTATCTTTCATTTCATCATTATAGTCTTTTAAAATTTCTTTTTTAATATCTGTCAATGTCATATCAGTTGCTAATTTTAAGGCTTTAGGTTGTTCAAATTCTAAACTTTCTGAATTAAAAGGACAAATATAAACAGATACAACTTCTTTAATTTCTTTCCATTCTTCATCATTCTCTTTTGTCTCTAAATAAAATAATTTCCCAGAAAAGAAATTAAAACTATCAACCCTTCTATCTAAAAACCTTTGAAATGAATTTGTAGGTACTTGTTTCATAAGATCATAATTTCTTAATCTACAGTTCTTTAATCCAAAATAGAAATTCTCTCTTTTAGAGAATTCAGTGTGAATCTTTTCTAAAACTGTTTGCATATTATCTTCTCTTAAAACATTAATATTTAAAATTGGTTGATTATCTGCTTTAATTCTTAATGATAACATTTTCTTTGCATCTTCAATTCTTTTAATTTCTTCTTCAATTAATTTATTATCTTGTTCAATTTCTTCTTTTAATTCATCTGGTATCATATCTACTTCTACATTATTAATATTTAAATTATTATCAATCCTTCTATATAATAACATGTATGCATTTGTTGAACTGGCATATCTTCCAGTTGTTGGTTCAGTTGCACCATACATCTTCTCTACCTCCTTTTCATCAATCTCACTTACATTACTATCATTAAAATTAAACCACTTTCCACTACCTAATGATTTAATATAACAATAATAGTGACCACCAAGTGCAGATCCACTATGAATTAAAACACCAAATAATTCATATTCAAGGCTATTACTCTTATTATCACAATAAGGTGACATATCTAATTGAAATGGAAAAGTAACTCTATTTCCTAACTTAATTCTAGTCCATGTAGTATAATCGTAATCAAATCTTTTTAAATGTAAAGTTAAAATATAAGGTAATGTTTTAAATTTTAATCCTTTTATAGCATCTACTTTTTTATTTAATTCTTCACAATTCCATTGATTATCATTATCCATAATTTCAGGTTTAATAAAATTTGTTAATGCTTCTTCAACTGAATTTACATCTCTAATAACTAATTGAATATCCATATAGATATCTTCTCTATTTCTACCATATGGTTCTCCATTATCACGTTTTTCATTCTTTGCATGAATATAATCAATCATTTTACCACTATACAAGTCACTAACCATTAAATTATTAAAATTACTAAAATCTAAAATATTATCTTCATTATCATTATTAGATTGTCTTTGATTATTTTGATGAATAGCTTTATCAATAGCATCAAATAATATTCTATTTAATTCTTGTACATCATGTTGAACAAAAGAATCACTTCTATTCCATCCAAATGATGTTGTTAATCCATTTGTTGGAACTGCTTTTCTTTTAGATAAATTTAAATAAGAAAATAATTTTTGTAATTGATACGGAATACAATTTTCTTTCTTTACATCTTTTTCAGGGTTATATCTCCAATTGAAAATTATTTTTCTAAATTCTGGAGTATGATATAGAGATTGAATTAAACTATTTAAATAACAAGTACAACCTTGGTTTGATAATCCAACAAATCCTGTAGATGATTGATGTATTAAAGAATTATTAGTTCCGTTAGTTGTTGTTGAAGTAGTGTTACTATTGTTGTTTGAATTAGTTGCAGAGGATTGATTATTATTTCCATTAGCTGCTACAGTTGAAAGTGCAGACGAAAGGCTACCTACAGCCGAAGATATGATCAATTTGTCGTTATTAGATGGAGCGTTTGCACTCATTATTCAGTCTTTTTTTTTAATTTATTTATTGTAATAACAGGCCTAATGTTCATCGCTTCAAATTAATAATTGTTTGATGCAAACAGTTCTTAGTCTTTCTTCAACAGAATGGCAGTTCAACTTGGACAAGTAAGTGAATAAATGGAATAGATTTATTGTGAAGACATTGATCATGGATAATGGATTAATATTATTTATTCAGTTTTCCAAAATGGATCAAACTTATTGTCACTTACAGCATTGTGTAAATTAATAGCCTTTGCATATTCTTTTCTTCCTTCTTCATCATTAGGTGTTTCTTGATATGTTTGAACTTTTCCAAATTCCTTTAAATCATTAACAATCTTTTGGTGTGAATGCCATCTAGGATATTGAAATACTTTATGATGTTTAAATGGTGGTAAAACCATATGAAGATGTAAATGTTTGACACTAACTGGCCAATTATATCCTGCAATTACATCTCTTCTTAAATCAAATCCTTCAACAGAATCAAATCTAGATAAATCTCTCTTTTGGAATTCTTCAATACCTCTATCAAATAATTTCTCTAAAAGTGGAATGTGTTCTTTAGTTAATGATAAAACATCTTCAATTTCTTCAATTGGAATTACGTCAATGTGATCGTTAGGAATACTAACTCCAAATTTATCATTAAATAAACAAATTTCGTCATCTCTATAAAGAACAGTTGTTTCAGTATATCTACCATGAATTATATCTAAGAAAATGTTGTCTGGTAATTTTTGAACATCTTGTTCAACTAAAGGGAAACTACAACTGTTATTTTTAAAGAAGCAAATTATTAATTAGATCAAAAATAAAGAGATAAAACGTACCCAGTACAAAATTCAACATTTGGAGTGTTTGGTTTGGAACAAGCTGGACAAATTTTACCATATTGATGTTTAGATAATTGTTCAATAATTCCTCTTTCACTTCTCTCCTTTTCGATTTGATCTAAATCTTCTTTTGTGAATTCTCTCCAATGTGATTTTCCGAAACGATATTGTGTAGTCATTCTATTTTTTTCAATTAGTGATTTGAACTGTAACTTTGGAGAACTTTTAGTTCCATGGGTTGATGGTAAAATAAATGGGTTTGCACGGAGAAGATTGGTTGTTATTAAAATAATAAGTATTATTAAGAGAGTAAGATGTTTCATCTTGTTGTTAGTAGTATACTTTCGGAAAGTAAGATGATAGAAAGATTATGCATTTTCTTTTTGACAATAAAAAATGAGTGAATCTTCATTTAATGTGGGCGACGTTGTGTGGGTGAAAGTAGGAGATTATCCTTGGTGGCCAGGACTTGTAAGTATTTATTAATAACAAGAAAAGACTTAATCTTCTTTTATTAACTTAATTAAATTTATAAATAATTATTAAATAACATTATTAAAAAGGTAGCGGATGCAAGTGATAAAACTCTTTCAAAAGAAGTATTAGCAGAAAAACAACCTTTTAAGAAATTAATTAGATTTCTACAAGCCCGCAAAGGAGAAGAATATTATTGGGCAGATCCTTCCCATGACCCAATGAAATTATTTAAAGATGAACCAACTCTTATGGACAACAATGCCGAAACAAAGAAGGATGCAAACCTAAGAAAAGGTATTCAAGAAGCAAATGAATTATGCGGATTAAAGAAAAGAAAGAAAGAAACTGAAACTGAAACAAAACCAAAAGAAAAAGTTAAAAAAGTTAAGCAAGACACTTCTTCTAATGTCACCACCACTTCCACTACAACTAAATCCTCAAAAACAACTAAAGCCTCAAAACCGCCAAAAACCGAATCAAAACAAACTACAAGTACTTCTAATAATAATAATACAGAAACTATCGTAAATAATAATACAAATGAAACTGAAAATATTGGAGTACTTTCAAAGGCTAGTAGTGATGAAGCCTTAATTGCTTTAACTGATGATGAATTAAATGAAATTGATACAGAAATTAATAAAGCATTAGAGAAAGGTCAAGCAAATACTGTTAAGAAATATTTAAGATTTTTACATGATAAATGTTTAAGTATTACTGTTGAACAATTAAAGAAAGTTAAAATTGGAAAAACTGTCAATACTCTAAGAAAAAGCCTTGATGATGAAGAAATTAAAGGATTTTCAAAAGAATTAGTTAAAAGATGGAAAAATAATGTAGGTGGAAATAACAATAATAACGAGACAACTACAAGTGAAAAAGTTGAAAAAAAGAAACCTAAGGAAGAGAAAAAACCTAAAGAAGAAAAGAAACCAAAAGAAGAGAAGAAAATAGAGCCAATTAAGAAAATTAAAAAGGTTGGTAAGACACCAAATGTTTCGACCACACCTGGATCTAGTAGTAGTTCTAATACACCTAATACTTCTAATACATTAAATAGCCCAACAACTCCTTCATCCCCTGCATTATCTAAATCATCTTCTACTGCCTCTTTACCAACTGAAATATTGGAAAGAATTCCATCAACAAATGATCGTACACGAGATGCTTGGAGAAATAAAGTAATAACTGGCTTGTTAAAAGTCGCAAATGCTGATGAAGATAGTGCAATTAATTTGGGTGTTGAAATTGAGACAGCAATATATGATTATTATCATCAAAATAGTATGAATCCAATGGGAGATTACAACAATCAATGTAGAACTATTCAAAGAAATTTAAATGATGATAAAAATAATGATTTTAGAACAAGTGTATATTTAGGAATGATAAAATTGACAGATTTACCAGCAATGAAAGTAAGTGATATGGCATCTAAGGAAAGACAAAAAGAAAGACAAATTTTACAAGAAAGAAAGAATAATGAAAGTATGATTGCAAAACCAATGGAGGTAGAATCTAGTATGTTTAGATGTGGTAAATGTAAACAAAATAAGTGCAGTTACTTTGAAATGCAAACTAGATCAGCTGATGAACCTATGACTGTATTTATTACTTGCAGAAATTGTGGTAATAGATGGAAGCAATAAATATTTAAATACAACCTTTAAATAAATTTATTGAACCTACCATAAATTGGATTTGATAAAAATACCACAAAAATTACAGTACTATTTTTATCCATTCCAACTTAAATAGCGATGTTAATTATTATTGAATGGAAGTTTAATACTGTTGTAAACTTCTCTTTAATACTTAACTATATACAATTGTTGTGGAATGAACAGCACTGTGGTTGTATAGAAAACTATTGAGCCCGCAATGAACACAAACATTCAAGACAATCAATACTATTTTATACAATTAGAATTTTATACAATGGAAGGATGAAAATAACACAAGGAATAACAAAAAATCAAAAGCTATCTTTTAAACATTTCAGTAATGATTCTTCCCTTTCAAAACCATAAGAATAATTTAAAGATAATTTAACTAAAATCAATTTTTTGACTTCTTTTTTGTGCTTGCCCTATAAATTTATTTAGTTTTAGGATAGTTCAATCAGTCATTTCACATTCCTAATTGACTCAAAGATTACAATACAATAAATAAAACAACAAACAAGAAGGAAATCAATCACGAACCAAGAAAAACAATTCAGAAAAGAATAGCTAGAAATCAATTAAGCAACCATTTGATTATAACAACAAAGAGACTATCTTTAAAGAAAATGGAAGTAGATAGTGAAGCATATGAACAAGTACTAGTTAAAGAATTACAAAACTTTCGTTTTGGTTCATCATCAATAGATGAAGAAAGTAATCAAAATGATATTTCTCAATGGAGATTATCAGATTTTGAATTCTTAAAGATTATAGGTGAAGGAACATTTGGTTGCGTAAGAATTGTTAAACGTTTCAATCAATATTATGCAATGAAGATTATAAAGAAAATAGATATCATTAAATTAAAACAAATATCTCATATTAAACAAGAAAGAGATATCTTATTACTAAATGATATGAATCATCCATTTATTATTAAATTATATCAAACCTTTCAAGATGAAAATTACTTGTACTTTGTTTTTGACTACACCAATGGCGGAGAATTATTTACGCATTTAAGGACTCATGATCGATTCCCGGCCGAGATGGTTAAATTTTATGCAGCTGAAATTATTTTAGCATTGCAACATGTACATAAAAGAAATATAGCTTATAGAGATTTAAAACCAGAAAATATACTTTTAGATAGTGATGGTCACGTAAAACTAATTGATTTTGGTTTTGCTAAAATTATACCTGAAACAACGAATAGAACGTGGACAACTTGTGGCACTCCAGAATATATGGCCCCTGAAATTATCCAACAAAAAGGTCACGGTAAAGGAGTTGATTATTGGGCATTAGGTATTTTAATTTATGAAATGTTAGTTGGTTATCCACCTTTTAATGATGAAAATATAATGGATCTATATGATTCTATTTTACATAATCAAGTTACTTTTCCAAACTTTTTAGATCCTCTTGTTATTGATTTAATTTCAAAATTATTAAATAAAGATAGATTACATCGTTTAGGTTGTAGTACTAGAAATGGTATTGAAGATATAAAGAATCATGAATGGTTTAAAGGTATTGATTGGGTTAAATTAGAGTTAAAACAATATGCTCCTCCTTTAAAGATTAAATTAACTGATATTGAGGATTGTAGATATTTAGAGGAATATGAAGAACCAAAGGATGGAAGTATACATCATACTGGAAAGGTTACTAATTCTTTAACACCTCAACAACAAGCATTGTTTGAGGGATTTTAAAACTAACGAGAAATTTACTAATATTTTGTGAATAATAAAAAACTGTAAATTTTGTAAAAATAGGTTTACTTGAATCAGTTTATTTCTTTAAAAGTTTTACCGTCTAAAACGAAGCTGTTATTGTCAACAATGGTGAATACCTTACATTCATCAACTGTTAAGGTCATGTTCCTTAAATCAATAGTATAGTTAAATGTATTAACACTTTCTATTTTATCTCTAACGCCTAAATGACTTGCTGTAATATAATTAATCTCTGTCATCTTTCCTTGTAAAATTTCACTGGAACTCTCATCATTATCACTAACAGGCTCTTCAGGAATTGAAAAGATTAATTCTTTTGCATATTTTGCATCATCACAACGGTATTTATTAGTAGAGGGAAATTTAATCAGATTTTCCTTAATACTTCTGTGTAGATTACTTGAACAGTCTATTCCAAATAAACCATCAGCAATGTTTTCTAAAATAATTTTGTAATCAAAGGGAAAAACTTTAATTTTTTCTAAATTCAATACTGTCATCCCCATTTTCTTTCTTAACAAATAAATTACAATTTCTTCGAATAATTTGACACATGTAAAAAAAATACTTTTGGAATTAAGATATCTTTTTCCATTTAAAACTAACTGAATAATATTTTCGGGTGTGGAAGCAAGATCATTTTTTGTAAAGTGCTTTAAAGTTTCCATCAAACAAGAGTTTTCATCAATTTCTTTGTCAAACAAGTTGCTGTAATTTATAATATTCATATTTTATTTAAAGTGGTTTTTCTTTTTGTTTATTTTTAACAGGTTAAAATTAAAAAACAGTTTTTTAATAAACATTTCACTGTTAACTCGAGTTTATCTTCTTTTAGTTTCTGTCTTCTTAGTTGTTGACTGTTTTGTTTTAGTTGTTTTTTCGTCAGTTTTTTTAGGGTTTTTAGATTCCTTTGCCTTAGCCACTTTTTCCAAAATATTGTCATAATTTGTTAAAAAAATCAATTTATAAGCTCTTCTCCACAATCTTTGGTACCTCATATGAACTCTCTGCCTTAAAAGTTTTTCTTTTTCTCTTTCCTTTTTCTCTCTTTCTTCATTTCTTTTCTTTTTTTCTTCTTCTATTTCAGCAATGGCTTTCTCTAAAAATTGTACCTTTGCATCATCCTTATTGTAATCGAAAACCAATTGATTATATTTATACGTATGTTCACTCATAAAATTGTCATATTTAGTGACAAAATCATATACTTGTTGTTCTGCTGTAAGTCTGTTCAATTTCTTATTTCCCTCCTCTTTATGGTGGGATACCTTTAATTCTGTCAAAAGATTTTCACATTGTCTTATTTGTTCTTCCAACATACTTTCGAACTTTTTATATTTTAATTGAGATGTATTTTCCCTCTCTGTCATTTGATTATTAAACTCCTCTCTTTGTATTTGAGTTGATTGTTTTAATTCTATTAAATCTTGATCAAGTTTTTTAATAGTATCCTCTCTTATACTAACTTCCCTTTCTTTAGATCCTTTTATTGTAGCCAACTCACGTTGAAGGGCTTTTAGATCCGCATTTGCCTTTTTTTCTCTTGCTGCCTTTTCATTCTTTTGGTCATTCATACTTTGTTCTTCTTCCTTAGTAGTATGAAGTTTGTCAGTGTAGATAACAACCATATCTTTCATTATATTTACAAATTTTTCCAATTTATCATCGTTCTTTAAGGGACTTGCCTGCTCTACTGAAAAATTATATTGTTTTAGTATTTTACAAATCTGCATTAATGTTTTCTTTACTTTTGTACTTATTTCCTCAATTACTTTATGATCAGCATTTTCCTTAATTTTTAATTCTAAAGTTCTTTCATGTTCGAATAATTCTGTTATCAACTTTTGAGCTTGTTGAGGATATAAAGAAAACAATTCCGTAGATATTTGAGTAACATAGAGTGGTAAGTACTGTAAAAGCTTTATGTGGTAGAGATGTTCATCCAAAACCCTCGCAATCCTTTCTCTTTCCTCAGATAGTTTCTTGTTCATTTTTTGTAATTAAATATTGGCGCCAAAGTACGCTTTCAAAATGTTATTAATTT
Organism: Willaertia magna; assembly: GCA_902984215.1. NCBI lineage: Eukaryota > Heterolobosea > Eutetramitea > Acrasida > Naegleriidae > Willaertia > Willaertia magna. The sequence continues at coordinate 91,528 of CADWAF010001251.1, forward strand.
ATTTAAACTCACCATTAAACAATGAGTCCTCTGCTACCAGAATTACTTTCATGGAGGAATGTTGGACTTAAAGCATCCTCTTCTTTCATTTGTAATGGTTGTTTATACATTTGAGAGTTAGATGTCTCAATGGCCTCCCTCAATTTTCCATACAATTTCTTTTGATTACTGAAATATTTGTTTGAACCAATAATACGATGAATTGCCTTAATTATTGGTCTGAATGATATCATTTTCAACCATTTCAATCCATAACCAACAATGAAAAATCTTTCAAATGCATAAACAATTACTAAGTGAAGAAGTACCAAACCGAAAATAAAGTTTCTATAGTATTGTGGAATGGTTACCAAACGTAAAAATTCACGAGTGTAATAGTCTGGATAAAGGATTGCATAACCGCAAAGAATGTATAAGATAACTAAAGCAGCAAAGTAAATTCTATTGGTATGTAAAGGACGTTTGAATGGTCTACTAATACTGAATGCTAAACCACAATTTAAAGTATGGAATGTTGACATGGTAAACATGGCAGTTGTTTCAAAACATTTAATATTATCTTTTGTGTCTGGCTCTGGGTTAAGTGGCACAAACCAAGATTGAGATTTCATATTAAACCAAACAATGACTTGGAAAATGTATGTCACCAATAATTGGAAACCCATAGAAATAAATACTTCCCTAGAAACAAGTGATCCGGAAGGTTCTTCCTTAACTAAAAAGCGATTTGCAGCAGTTCTTCCCATTAAAATTGAAGTTGTCAAAATAACAAACAAATCAACAGCAAGAAATTGGTTATCGCCAAGATTACTGTTGATTTCATAAAGTAAAATAACTGTGAAAAATTGAATCAAACTATAAACTGACATATACTTAAACATTTGGAAACTTGTTGCAAGACTGGCTTTACCTTCCTTAATAACCTCAGGTACACAAGCAATAGTTGGTTTCAAACTAGTAAATGGAGCAGCAATAGAAGCTTCACATTCACTTAACGAAACACCAATATGAGCAGCCTTAAGTGCAATAGAATCCTAATAAAATGTAAATCAAATAAACAAAAGCTAAAAGTACTTACGTTTGAACCATCTCCACACATACCAACAAAGTATTCTAGTTTTTGATATTCTTCTACAAGTTGCATCTTTTGTTCAGGAGACATTCTGGAAAATATGTGGCAATTCATTAAAACTCTATGGAACAAAGAAGGGTTATCAAGGTTAACATACTTGTCACTCCTTGTCATTTCATACTTAAATTTGTGGTCACCCAAAAGTTTTCCAAATACATCCCCAGTAACAGCCAATTGGTAAGCTTCATCATTTTCTTCTGGGAGTAGACTCTCTGGGTTAAGTCTTGCGCCTTCATCTACTTCTTTCCAATCCACATTCTTTTGATTTGTGGCAGCCTTGTCATTTTCCTTTAACTCTCCAAGATAAATCTTACATGACTTTGGAACAATTCCACATTGACGACTAACAGCAATAGCAGTGTAAGGATTGTCACCAGTTACCATTACATTTCTCAATCCAGATGTCTTTAATTGTCTGATTACGTCCTTTGTGTCTGATTTGAGTTTGTTTTGCATACATATGAATCCTAAGAAAACCAAATCACATTCAATTTCCTCTCTTGTGCTCTTTTGCAATTTGTTCCATGGTAAATTGACTACCTTTACACCAACACTGATAACTCTTAAACCTTGGTGTGCATACTCATATAAAATTTGAGAGTAATTTGGAGGAAGAGATTCTGGTAAACAAAGTTTCATCATCATTTCAGGTGAACCCTTAACAAAGCAGTATGTTTTATCTTCCTTTAAATTCTTAGCAATTACAGACATTCTTTGTAAACTAGACTTAAATTCGAATTTCTTTAAAATACCAAGTTCCAATGGCATTTCGGTGATATCAATATCATTAGCCTCTTCTTGGGATAACTCTGTCTTAATATCTTGGTGTGGAGGGTGAACAATAGTTGGAATGACAGATTCAAATAAATAATCTTCTGTTTTTGGTTCCTTTAACTTCCATCTAGTTGCTTCAAAAATCTTTACTTCTAGAGGATCACCAACCAATTCAAAGTTAACATAAGTTAAAGCGTGACATGAAGCCATAGCATACAACAATAATTTCTTCTTTTCTGGCAAATGTTGGTAATCACACAAGTTATCATGAATTTGTGCCTCTAAAATCTCTTCTTCAAAGTCATACTGTTGTCCCATTGGTTTTACACCCATTAAATCTAAACCTTCCATAGTTAAAGTTCCTGTTTTATCAAAACACATAAGTTCCAATTTACCACCAACATTTACTCTGTTAGGACTGATACAATAAATACGTCTCTTTCTCAAACGTGACAAAGCAAATGCAGTACCTGCACTGGTTGCTACTGGAAGGGCAGGAGGAACAGTAATAGTAATGACATCAGCTGCTCTCAAAAAGATCGAAAATGCTGGAACCCCCATCAATGCCAATTTAATGATTGAATAAATAATACCAGCAATACCTAAAACAAACATGACCCCAACAAATCGAAAAGCATCTTGATAAAATTTAAAAGTAGAAGGTTTTGGATATAAAATAGATAACATAAGTTTTCCTTTAGCTGTATCAAATCCTGTCTTTACAACAGTACCAAGTATCTTTTGTCCGCCAAACTTACGTGTTTGAACAATAGTTGTACCACTGTATAATGTGTGTGACTTATCCTTATCTGGAGAATACAATTCCTTGCCCTCTAGAGGTAAACCAGTTTTTACAACAGGAATAGATTCACCTGTAAGCATAGATTCATTCAATATGCATTGACCACTTAAAAGTAAAACGTCACAAGGTAACAATAAACCATCCTCCAGCTCAACAATATCACCTGGTACTAACATTTCAGAAGATACTCTTTCCACAGTATTTCCATAATATCTATTAATTTCACAAGCATAATGAGCCATATCCCTCAATTTAATCATATTTCTTCTTGTTTCCACTAAACTTACAATTGCAGAAAGTGTTGAAGAAACAACAATACATGTAGCATAAGAGAAATATTCATCCATACACCAAATAATAACTGAAACAATTTGGAAAATGTAAAAAGGGTGCAAAACTTCATCCAATAATAATGATACAACATTCTTCATTGGAACATCAATTAAATTCTTTCCAAATAAAACTCTTCTTACAGTATGAATATTTTCCGATAAACCATTAGAAAAATTCTTGTGAATAAAATCGTATGGTAAACTTGTATTAAATTGTAATTTTCTAAAGATTTTTAATTCTACATCATAAATATATTTAACGTGTCTATAAGTAAATACTCTAACTGAAAAGTGGTTACCATTCGCGAAACCACGTATCTTTTGTTGAATCTTATCCAAGTCATATGTTTTAATTTTGCATGTTGTCAAAGCCTTGGTTGCAGCATTCTAAAATATCTTTTTTAATTTCCGATAAGTAAAATAGATACTTACTTTAATTAAAACTAAATCCGCTTCTTCAAAAGTTGAAGGTAAATGGGTCATAACATCTCTTAAATACTCAAACCATCTTGAAATAATTAATAAAATTCCTAATGAAATAACTGCTAAAATATAATAAAGAATAGCTAAATAAATGTTAAACTTTAAAGGTTTGCAATATTCCATCTTGTGGATTTCATCTAAATCTTTTTGCGATGCTAAACCATCTCTATCATCTGATTCTTTTTTTTCGTCTACAGTATAGTTTTTAATAATATTTTCATAACTAATAATTTCTTCATTGTTATTATTACTATTATTTTTAACGTCTTCTTTTAATTCATACTTATTATCTCCAAAATCTAATTGACTATCCGTATTGACTTTAAAGAATTATAAACATACTTCTTTATCTTATACTTACAATCGCTATCAATATTATTGTTAGTTTTGTCCAGTAATTCTTCTCCAAAAGCTAAGAGCTTGTTGTTATTATTATTCAATTTGTTGGTTTCAAGCATCAATCATAGAGAGATTTTTTTCGAAAGCTCTTTTCATAAGAGTGTTGTTATTGGAGCAGTCATCGAAAATGGTGGGCGAAGAAAAAAATACCTCCGAATTTTATGAAGATCTTTCTTAATTACCTTTTGGGTAAATCTAAGGCAACAGCTGTTAACTCCATGTAGTTGTTTTTTAAGTATGAGGCAAACTGTAGATAATGGAAACTTTAAGAAAATGAAGAATGTTATCTTTACAGTTTTATTTCCTAATAATATATTTTATTTAAATTACCATTATCTTCACTTATTTTATAAACAAAACGCTGGTTCTGTTTGGAATTTACACTAGTCTTTCAAAATTCTTTTCATTGTAAACAAAAAATGTCTCAACCTCAACCTTCACCATTGTCCTGCAATGTTGTTTCTCAAAATATTGACACCTCAAGAAAATTTCCGATATATCAACCACCTAGTCATTTAGTACCTAAAGTATACAGTACAAATCCTTCTATTCAATCAATTCCAGGATTATATGTCTTTCCAGATTATATTTCTAAAGAAGAAGAACAAGATATTTTAAATAATATTTTAAACGCAAATAAATGGTGTGAAGGACAGATTTGTAGAAGACAACAACATTATGGATATTTGTATTATCATACTAGACATCATTTACCTGAATTACAACCAAAAGGACAAAATATCACTCCTTTAGAAAGTTTACCTTTTGAAAATTGGAAATTTTTGTGGGATAGATTAAATGAAAGAGATGAAATGTTTAAAGATGACACAGCTGTTGAAAATGGTCAACCACAATGTTTAGTTAATGAATATGTTGGAAGTCAAGGTATTTCAAGTCATGTAGATAACACAAATGCATTTGGTGATATTATTATTGGTATTTCTTTAGTCAACCCAATCTATATGACATTTCGTAAAGTAATAACAAGTGAAAATCAACAAGAAGAAGAAACAAAAGTTTTATTAATGCCAAGAAGTTGTTATGTATTAAGTGGTGAAGCAAGAAATCTATGGAGACATGGAATAACACATATGAAACAAGTTTTAATACCAGATGAATATTTAAATGAAGAATTTAATAAGAAAGCACTTTTAAGAACGAATGACTACCAAAGAATAAGTTTAACTTTTAGATATATTAAGATTGAAGGAACGAAACAAGTTAATGAAGATGATCCTAACCCTGAAAGGCTTTGGTAAGAAAATATGGAACTAACTTTAATATATTTACAATTTTGTTATTTACATCTTTTGAGCTTTTAGTTTTGCAAGCCTTTCACTTAGTTCATCAACTTGTACTGTTGTTATATCATCTTTCTTTGTCTTAACTCCTCCTAATTTTTCGGAAACATCTAATCCATGTTCGTCAGCAACTTCTGCCATTAATTGATTAACTTCATCTTCTGGTGTTGAAAGAGATGATGTTTGTTGCATTGAACTTTCCATATATTGGCTTGTCACATCTAAATCTTCAAATTGTTGCTCAAATTTATCCAAAATTGCACCAATCTTTGATGCATCCATTGCTCCTAATACTTTATCCATTCCTTTAACTATTCCTCCCATAGTTGATGTTACTCTATTCATTTTGATTGCAGTATCTAGTCTAGAAGCTACGGCATCAATTCTTGAAGAAAGACGTAAAAAGTTTACAGCTTCATTCTTTTTACGGATTGCTGTTTGTGCGTGTATTCTGGCACCTTCAATATTACCCTTTTCCATTGCTGCCTTTACTTTTTGTTTTTCTTGTTTCTCTTCCTTTTCGGCTTTCTTACTTGCTCTTTGAAATTGTTTACTAGTAAACTTTAAATTAAAAACTAAATCATCCATTGATGGCATTTTGTTATAATAAATTGAGTGAATAATTAGATAATAATTAGATGAAATATTATATAACACAGATGATAGGATTAACCTTTGATCTATACAATTATTTTTTTATTGAAGTAAATTTAAAAAATTGATAGCTATTAATCAGTAAGGAAAACTGAAGACCATCGGGTTTATGACTTTCGAACATTGAATTAGAAGAAAAGAGGTCAAAAGGACATGAGAAGAAAAAAGAATGTAGAAGCTGACGTGAAGGAAAGCAGAGGAACAATTAGTCTAGGGGACAAGTTCTTCTTTCCCTATACTTCACAGACTTCGTGTATCGGGAGGTTATGACTCGGTAACTTCAATGTGGTTCCTCTAACATCCAAGGATGAAGCGAGGTATGAAGTGATCTTAAGGACCTAACTTAAAGTTTATTCTACGCTCATGCCCAGCAAGAGAAAAACCTTCAACAAACATTCTACATTTTATGGGTTGAAATTTATTTTTATTTTTTATTATTTACATATTTACATTTCAATATTACCCAGTAATTAATTGTTGCACATTAGAAATTTATAATTTGGTTAATGTTTTACTTCTTGTTGTCTTCTTCTCCACTTGATTAAATAACCCAAACCTTAAAATTTGGTTAGTCAATTAGGTAAAAGATCAAAATAACTTACCCAAGCCTAATACTACGCCGGCTCCCATTAAGCTATAGCCAATTCCTGTTGCTCTTCCAATTTGCGCACTAGTTGCTTGTATTGTTTTTGGATTAGTGATTGTTTGTCGTACAACATTTTGTAATTTAACATCTTCGGGATTGACATCAATTTTTTCTTTGTTACCTTTAATTTCAGGTTCTATATATTCATCTTTTATGGCTGAATTGAAGAAGGGAATTTTAGCTGATTCTTCATTGATTTTATTAATTTCTTCTTCTGAAAGTTTTGGTGGAACAAAATTATCATCATCATCTCTTCTTCCCATTTTTATTTTTTATAATTTACAATGTTTACAATTTACTTTGTGTTTAAAATAATTGTGCCCAATTTTATTAAAAATAAGAAATATTTATAGATGTTTTATATAAGACAGTACAAATTTGCCAAAAATCAACTTTAAAGGTGGACACCAAAATTAATTAGCCAAATAATTGAGATAGGTACACCGCTACAACTTCCTAAACAATACAGAAAATCAAAATATACTGGTCAGGGTGGGATTTGAACCCACGAACCCATGCGGGATTAGATCTTAAGTCTAACGCGTTTGACCACTCCACCACCTGACCGGCTCGGAAAAGATGGTTTTATTAAACAAGTAATATCTTGTTTGTACCCAAATTGGGATTCAACACAAACGTAAATTCCTGGCTTAACACAACAGCAAAAAATACATGATAACATATGGCCATGCGCTTGGAGATAATGAATTGATTATTCATTCTCTTTTTGAATTTAACAGATGGGTTGCAAACTCCTTTCCATCTGTTCACTCTTCCCTAGAGGAAACAAAATCTGAGACCTTTAACTGTTTAAATGATGATTTTAAACATATTAATGAACCATCTCCTTTTTATACTTGTAAATTCAAAAGAGAAAACTTTCTTAATAATAACTTTCCTGTTTTACTTAAGAATGTTAAAAAACAATCAGAAAAAACTTATGTCTATTTGTTTTTACCAGATTGTGACACAAAGAACAGTAAAAAGAGATTAGAAAAATATAATTTTATTTATGAAATGTTTCCTTATTCACATGTTTGTGAAATTAATTATGGAATGAGTTTAAACATTGATAAAAATCAGTTTGGGTTATTAGATTGCACTAATGATTATTATGTTACAACTAAAAATTTGATGAAAAACGAAATGAATTACAATGGAGTTTCAATTGGTGATATTATTTACGCAGAAAATAAAGATTTTATTTACAAAAAGATTGAAACTAAAAAGGAATTGGGTGAAATTTCAGATACCTTATTAGATGGTTTTTGTAATATTAATGCAAGTGAAGAGGAAAAACAGATTTATTCAGATTGTAGTTTAGATGTATTTCACAAGAATTGTGAATGGGTTATTGTAAAATCTAAAAAAGATGATCAAGTTATTGCCTGTGCACAATTAATTAAGGGGGAATATTGTGCAGCCATATTTAGTTTAGCTGTAAGAACAAAGTATCAAAGAAAGTTTGGAATTGGAAAATGTTTAATGGTTATGATGATTGACCTTGCAATAGCTAATGGATATAATAAAATTGTAATGCAATCAACTAAATTGGGACGTCCTCTTTATGAAAAACTTGGATTTGAATATAATTTTGATTTTCAAATAGTTTCCATTTGTCAAAATGATTCTGAAATATTTTGGAAATGTGTTTTTGGATTGAACGATGAAGATTGGAATGAGAATTATTTAACTAAATCTAATATTCTTAAGGTAACTGGTATTGGAGTAGGGATTGCTTCTATTGTTGGAGTGATTGGTTATTCTTTGTGGAAAAAATTACAACAATAAATTATTGAGCTAGTCAACCAAATATGATAATTTTAACAAAATACGTTTATTTTTAAATAGTGTTTGTCTTAGACTTTCTTAGAAATTCTAATAAGAATTAAAATTAAAGAATAGTACACCAATCAGAAATACCTCCATTGTTATTGTTATTAATGGTTCGTTGTTGTTGTTGATTAGGAGTAGTACTTGTTCTTCTTTGTTGTTGATTATTCAATGTGGTACTTGAAACACTTCTTCTATTATTTGATATAGTTGGTGGTGCCACTTGTGTTAATGAAACCCTAGAGGAAGTTCTACGAGAAGTTGCAGTACTACTTGTTGACTTTATAGAGGTAGTAGATCTTCGTGGTTGTCTTTGTGTACCTTCAACCTTTGTTTCTACCTTATTAATCACTCCCTCACTTTCATTATTATTATCATTTATAGTAGTAGGTAGATTATTAGTTGGTATTGGAGGTGCATAAGTAGAAGGTTCAACTAAATCTACAACCATTGTATCATGTTTACTTTCCTCAGCTGTTGCCACTGTTGTTGGTATAATTGTTGTTGTTGCTGTTGCTGTAACATTAGTGACAATAGGTGGCATTGGATTAAAAACAGCAAACGGTAAATTATTATTATTAGCACTACTACTAACATTCGCATTATTCATCATTGCAAATGAAGGTATTCCATTATTATTCACATTATTATTATTAAATACTTGTTGTTGATTAATATGTGGTTCATAAGGTAAACGTTTCATCTTCTTCTTATTATTAAGATTAAATACAGTAACATTATTTGCAGGTTCTTTTCTCTTTTTAGCTAATCTTTCTTCTTCATCATCAGAAAAATATAACTCATCATCTGCACTAACATCATATGATTTTAAATGTGTATTAATAATTTCATCTGTATTAACTATTTGTACAAAAGATGGATGATAATAAATATATTTATCTTTTAAATAATTAATTTCTATATTTGTTAAATTATTTTCATTTTGTTTTTTATTTTGTTGTTTCTTTGTAAATAATGGTTCTTCATCTTCTTCATCTTCATTATCTTCTAAAATGATTTGAATATCATCTTCTTCTTCGGAATCGCTACTTATATCACTTTCATTATCTTTCTCTTTTAAAAGATGTTCTTCTTGTTGAGTTGTTGGATTTAATTTATTATTTTCAAATTTAATTAATCTATTAATTAATAATTTTCTCTTTCCCCAAGTTTCTAATCCTCTTTTAGATAATAAAGATTTTAATTGAATAGTTGGTAATGAATCTAAATTATTTAAATCTAATTCATTCTTTTCTTCTTCTATACTATTATTCTCTTGTTGTTTTTCAACATTTTCTTCTTTTAATTCTTCTTTTAATTCTTCTTTTAATTCATCCTTTACTTTATCATTTCCTTTATCCTCTTGTTTTTCTTCTGTTATTATTTTATCTTTTAAATCTAAAGGTATCTCAAACACTTCCTTAATAGTTTTAACATCAGGATAAATTAAAACATAAAAAGGATTAATTATACTTCCCATAATTTCAACAATTTTACCAATTGCTTTACCATTTTCATTAAATAAAATTGAACCTATATCAATTTTAATTTGTTCTTTTAAAAAGTTTTTATCTAATTGAATAATTTCTTTAAAATTTGTTTCTCTTTGAATAACTTGATTTTTATTTATTTTATTTTTATTTTTATTATCAATTAAAATTTGAATAATTATTTTTTTATCAACTACATTTAAGATTTTACCAATTGGTTTTAATTCAGTTAAATTTTGAATGGTAATTGATTTAATACTTGGTGGATAACTATGTGTTATTATTGGTGGTGGAAAGAAATCATTATTTGTTGTTCCTTTTGTTGTGTTATTGTTGTTGGTATTGGTGTTAGTTTGTTGTTGGTGTGATTTAACATTTTCTATCATTACACTATCTTCTTCTACATTAGTAATGGTAGTAGCAGTGATAGTTGTTGCATTAGGAATATAGTTCAACAAGGCTGTTGAAGGCAAGTGGTTGTTGTTATCGGAAGGAGTTGGAATGTTGTTGTTATCTTCCATTTTAATTTCAGACATTTTTTTATCAAGTTCAAGAAATTGTTGAACGTTGTAAAGTTTTTATGTCACAAAATTCGGTTAAATTATTAAACTTTTCTTCATCTTTGATATTTAAATGAAATATTGAGAAAAACGAATTATATGTTTGTCAAAGTGTGCATTCCACTTGCAAATCCTTAAAGGCAATGAAATTCCACCCACTTTTTTAAACGAAACCGATTTTTTCTACCAACCGTTGTACCAATAAAAAAATACATCATGAGACCACTTTCCAAAACGTTGCTAAACACCTCCTTCAAAGTAAAGGCACATAAACAAACAACATTCCTCCGTTCAACAAGTAATATTAGTTTTGCAAAATATAGTACATTATTCGGACCAGAAGATATACCAAAATTAATACCTAGTGAATATAGAACCTATCCTGGCTGGAGCACGCAGCAAGTGTTTGACGTACTTTGCTCACCTGTGAAGGATGGAGGAGCAAGTATTGATAAACAAGATATTCAACCACTATTGGAAAGGAAATTTGGAGGAGAGAATTTGGTTTGTTTGGTAAATTTAATGAAAAACAACAATTCAAAACTAGCTAAAGAATATTTGAATTCTTATTTTGAGAATGTCGACATACCTTCAGTGGATGTCACATGTTTTAAAATTCTTGTATGGATCCAAAACAAATTAATAGATGGCTTAATAAATCCTTCAAGAAAAGTAAAACTCTTACGTGATTTTTTTGGATGTGGCAATCAAATTATCAACAAAACTCCAACTAAAGGGCTAGTTCAGTCATTTGGAAAAGATTTCTTACTTAAAAACGTGGAAGAAAAGGTTGCAAACTTTTCCTCAACAATCCACAAAATGATCAAACATTTAACAGAAACAAAAGATATAGACAAGCAAATATTTCAAATATTCTTTATTGCCTCTGCTCCAGGAACTGGAAAATCAAGATTAAATCAAGAGTTGCGTAGTCTTTCAATAGAATACTTAAAAAGCAATATGAACCTTTCAGATAAACAAAAAAAGTATCTTGATAACTCAGTTCATATAATGACATCTTTTAAAAATAGTACACCATACTATATGAACAAGGAGACATCCCCTATTAATATATTAACTAGTAGGATATTATATTCTTACTTTTCAAGAGAGAGAGAGTCCTTTCCTTTTACACGGTTTGTTGCACATTGTCAAGATTTATATTTTTGTTCCATTTTGGAAGCAATTTCTGTTGTAAGAAAAGACAGAGAAGAATCAAAGTTATTAGAAAAAGAGGAACCATTAATAATATTTTTTTCTATTGACGAATTTCAAGATATGATTAATGGTCGACAATTCCTTGACACACAAGTGAGAGAATTATGCTCAACGATGTATTCTTCCTGGAAAGATATAAAAGTAATATTAATTCCTATATTCTCAGGTCTTTCCTGGTATGAAATGGACAGATTACTGAGGAAATCAACATTTAGTTATCAAGATATACCAACAAGTAGTATAGATATGGTGGGAATAGAAGAAATTGCCAAACATGTATTCAACAAATATGGCATACCTGAAAGACTTGTATTTGAAGATAAGTTAGTTTATTCTTATCTTAAAAAAACATACGGCCATCCTAGATTACTTGAAAAAACATTAGAATTCCTTGTTTTTAAATATACTCAAAATCCATCACACCATTTTGGCAAAGATGACACCTTTCAATTAATTGACCTACTAAACCAATTCAATTTAGCAGATATTTCTGTTGATGTTGCTAAAATCATTCTAGCACACACTATTATAGGTACTAATGTCACATATGAATTAGAGATTGGGGATTACAAGATTAAAGATTTGGATGACAAAGGTATACTTAAATTAGAAAAAAAAGGTGGCTCTTATAATATTGTGATGTCTTGGTATCAACTCACAAGCTTGGTTAGTTTATTGCCAGATAATAAACGTAAATTGTGGTTACAATTTTTAAAGAGTATGGATGATTGTATGACCTTTCCAAACATCAATTTATATGATTACCCATTTAAAAAATTTCACGTGTTGTTTGATATGATTTTGAACGAATGCTTTTGCTATTTGGGTTCAGATAGATTGCCAGTTGAAGACAGATTAAGGGGATTCAGTTATTCTTTAAACGAAACAAATCTTTGCAATAAGTTAGAATTAGGTGTTGAGAAATTTGATACCGAAGATTACAGAACAGATATGGAGATATACTTTGGAACCTACGTTTACAATTTAGTATTTACTTATCTTCCAAAGAAAATTCATTTCAGTAATTTAGATTCTAACATGGTTTCACGTTTATTTGGGGTGTCTGTAAAAAACATGGATAAGCGTGTTCTTAACCAATCTTTCTCAAATTTGGATGAATTATTGGATTACTTTAACACTCACACAAAAAATAAGAATGAACAAATAAGATTGCTTTATGATGTTGAAATCATTTTCGATTAATGTGAAATTTAATATTTAACTTTAATTCAAGCATTCTCCTTTAGATCCAAGATATTGTATGGAAAACAGAAAGCAAATTATCGCCAAATTTAATTCAAGAGAAAATTAAATTTTTAAAGTACTCTAGCGATAAATTTATAATTGTTACAACAAATAACATTGTCTATATTTACGGATCGGATGCCAATGAATTAATTAAAGATAATAATTTTGGAAATATTAAATTCTTAGAAAGTGGAAATAGTCATTCCATTATTATAAATGATCTTAATGATTTTTATTTTTATGGAAATATTTATGAAAATTTTAATTCAAAAAAGAAATTTATTTTTAATCCAAGTGTCATTTTCAAAAAAGAAATTAAAGAATTAAGAATAGGAGAACAACATGTATTTATTTTAACAAAAGATAATTTAATTTATGGTTTTGGAAGTAATGAAAAGGGACAATTAGGGTTATCTGAAGATATTGAATTTTGTAAAGATTTTACAAAAATTAATTTTAATTTAAAAGTAAAAGATTTACAATGCGGATATCAACATTCTTTATTGTTAGATTTTTATGGAAATATTTATGTCACAGGAAGTAATGATTATAATGCTTTAGGATTTGATAGTTCAGTAAATAAATTAAATACATTTACAAAAATAGAATTACCATTTAAAGTTATTAAAATATATGGGGATATGTGTAGTAGTTTTGTTTTATCTGAAAATTATGAACTTTATGGTGTTGGTTATAATTTAGAATGTCAACTTGGTTTGGGGGATTCCATTCAAAGAAATGAGTTTACAAAAATTAATTTACAATGTTCAATGAAGAATATTAACGTTTTAAAATCATATAATGAATTCTGTTTTATTAAAGATAATAATGATTTTTATTTTAGTGGATTTTCTAAACATAACTATTTAATTGATAAAAAAGAGGCAAGTACGTTTGTTAAATTAAATATGAAAGATAAACAGAATTTAAAATATGTATATCCAATATTTATGTGTTTTAGTATTTATTTATTATTTATTGATTATAAAATTAATGGTGAAGATGAGGAAATTAACTTTCTAAGTTTAAAACTATTACAAATATTAAAAAATTGTAAATTAATTGACATTGATTTTGCCTTCATAAATTAATTAAAGTTGTAAAAACCTAAAGCTTTGCGGCGTGACAATAAAAAAAAATGATTAAATTAAAACCAACAATCATTTTTTTAATTTTTATTTTTTTAATTGTTAATCTCTATTTTCTTTTACATTTACTTTCCACTTATGATAAATCATCAAATAAAAAACTAAAACAACAAGAACAACCAATATTAATATCATCGGAAAATGATCAAATTAATGAAAAACAAGTAGAAAAACAAGAAGCTAAACCAATAATTATTCCACAACAACCATTTACTGAAATTAATAATATAAAGAATAATGATAACAAAAATGAAGTAATAAATATGAAATTGGGTTGTTTAATGAATGATAATGAAATAAAACCAACTTTTCAATCAAATGTTTGTTTTAAAGAATATGATTGTGGATTTTTAAATGATTGGAAACAACAAAAATTAATCATGTGTGATAATCCATTATCCACAACAACAATCTCTAATAATGATATCATTACTAACATGAATGATATAAATTCCAATTTAATTTGTTATTCAACAATAAATAAACATATTCCAGTACCTACTAGACCACATACAATATGTGAATCTAATCAATTAATAATTGATTTTACAAAATTATCTTTAGCACAATGTTTAAAATACAGACCTGGATATTTATGTAGAACATTTACATATTATAATTATAAAAATGGTGCTTTAATGGGTAATTGTAAAGTAAATGAAAATAATTTTAAATTAGATAAATTTTCAAATGATTTTGGAAAAGATATTTTTAGTTCATTTCAAAATAATTTAAATAATTTAAATAAAATTAAAATTGAAAAGGGGATTACAATCTTTTTAACAAGAGAAGTAGATGAACATGTTAATATGTTCCATGCAACAAGTGATTTCTTTAATACTTATTTAATGTTAGAGTTCTTTCAAATAAATAATCAAGAAGATGTACAGATTGTTATTTTAGATGATCATAAAGATGGACCTTTTGATATGATTTGGGATAATACATTTTCTTTTAAGAAACCTATGCGTAGAGCTAGAGATTTTAAAGATCAAGTTATTTTATTTGAGAGAGCTATATTTCAGATGGCTGGGTATGCATCTCCTTTATTATCACATTTATTGGATTTTAATAAGAATAATAAAGGTCAATGTAGTGATAGATTAGTGACAATATCATTATTTACTGAAAGAATTATTAAAGGATTTAAAATACCTATAAGAGATTTAAATAATAAGGTTATTAAGGTTTTATTTATTAGTAGAAAACCATATAATTTAAATGGAATACAACATTCTTTTATGGGTAGACAAATATCTAATGAAGATGAAATTATGAAATCTTTAAAATCATTAGAAAAGGAAAATAATTTTCAAGTTGAGAAAATTGATTTTGCACATTTAACATTTAAAGAACAAATTCAAAAAGTTTATTATTCTGATTTTTTAATTGGTTTTCATGGAGCTGGTTTAACTCATGCTTTATGGTTACCAAATAGTAATGCAGCTGTATTAGAATTATGGTCAAAAGAAAGTGTTCAGAATTGGCAATGTTTTGAACAAATTACTTTATGGAAAGGTAATCTTTATGATATTTGGAAGAATAGAGATGATAAGAAACATTGGAAAGATGCTAATGGTGATTATACAGAAGTTAATGTTAATGAATTTTTAGAGAAATTTATGAATTTATTAAAAGAATTAAAAAATAAGAGAAATATTTAATAATTTATTCAAAAAAGGAATTAGTAATTGCCATTGGTGGAGGAGATATATCCCCAAATAATTCTTTTGTTAATGATTTAAAGGTAGGAAGTTTTGCTAAATGTAGTTTGTTATACTCATCTCTTATGGAATCAATAATTTTATAAATGTCACACATTTCCTGATTTATATTCGAAAATTGTATATTTAAGAATTCGTGTTTAAGCAACTCACTTGCCTTAGGTCGTTTTTCAGGATTTCTTTTAAAGTTAATAAGTAATTACAACAATTAAAATTCAGATACTTACACATCCAAACATTTCAGTATTAAATCTGATAATTCCTTAGAAACATATTTTGGTATGAATTCTTCGTAAATCAAATGTATATTTTTTACCATGAACTCTACATAATGAAATTCAGTTGCCAATTCCTTGGGGTAATGTAAGAACCATGGGTTTTTGCCGTATATCATTTCCAGTATTGTTATGCCTAAGGACCATATATCATTGGCATGAGATCTTTTGTAAATTACTTCCCCTTTTAATTGTTCAATGCTCATGTAAGGGATAGTGCCCGTCATTGCTTTTGTTTTTGTAATAATGGATCGAGATTTTTCCAAGTGCCTCCTACATATAAGCTTTGATTCTCCAAAATCCCCAAGTTTTACCGTTTCAGCGTTCTTCAACAGTAGATTGTCACATTTTATGTCTCTATGAAAAATAGCTTCTTCTCTTTCTTCATGAAGATACTGTAATGCCTTTAGAATTTGCCCTAGATACAATTGGATTACTCCCTCGCTAAACCCTCGTTTCATTTTGGTCAAAATTTGTTTTAGAGATCCACCACTCATAAACTCCATCAAAATGTAGCAAAAATCAGTTGAAAACTCAACCCCTTTGTATTGTACAATATGTTCGTGGGTCAGTGTCTTCATAATGCTAACTTCCCTTTCAATTTTAGCCTTAATTGACGTCTCTGAAGAGTGTAGAATTTTCTTTACAGCTATCATTTGGTTGTTGACAGAATCGAAACACATGTTGACAGTACCAAAAGATCCAAATCCTAGAGTTTTCATTACTACCCATCCTTTGCAAGCTTCAAATGAAACAGCGTTACTCGATGATGATGGATTTACAACAACAGCCTCCTCCTCCTTCCACAATGTTACCCTCACTCTTCCACCATTCAAATTTTTAGTGCTATCTACATCCAACCACTGTTTATATTGTTTATCAAAGTACATTAACCTTATCTTTTCTTTCCTATCAATCTGGAATTTTTCCTTAATTTTTCTCTCAATCGCATGAAGTGCAGAAATAGAACTTCCAGCAGCATACTCAATCTTTTTTTTTCTTCCCTTGTATTCTGTAAGGAAGGAGTTTATTGGATAATTTGGTGGTAGTGTTTTAGCCAAAGGAGGAGAAAGTTTTTGTGCAACTTTTAATAAGTTGCTCGATGTATTCGTAGAAGTTGGGGATGTATCCGGTTTTAACGGGATTGAGTCAATCTTTTTCTTAACAGGTTTCCTTATGGTGGGTGCTATAGAGGAAGAAGTGGAAGATGAAGAAGATGATGAGGAAGTTTCTTTTTCTTTTGAAGGTCTTTTTGGAGGAAATAAGGATGTACCACCAATTGATTTTAAACTAGTTCTGGGCGTAATTAGGGAAGAAGATTTAGTAACAGGGAAATATAAAACAATTCCTTTCTTTGGATCGCTAACAGTCTGGGTACTACTAGCGTTATTGTTATTATTAAGTTTAAGAACTGGTTTTTGTTTGATTGTTGGTTTTGCTGTTGAAGTTGCTGTTGTTACTGACCTAACGTTTGATAACGTTGGTAATCTTGAAGAAGATATACCCTTGCTTTTAGTGGAATAAGTAGGGATTGGAGGGATAGAAGAGGATTTTTCAGTATTGTTTGGAATAGAATCAATAGAAACAACTGAGGCAAGGGAGTCTATTGAATTTTCAATGAATGTAGTAGAAGTAACAACGGTAGAAGGAGGAGAAGTATCTAGAATAGTTTTATCTAATTCCTCAAGACTTTTAGATATTTCGTTACTCAAGTCCTCATGTTTGAAAGAAAAAGGAATATTAGCACTAGGCTCCCTTTCATCTTTAATTTCACCTTCTCCCTCAAGAACTTCTTCCTTAAGAACAGACGTAAAGGAGCTTAGAGTTGCCGGTTCAATCATTTCTTTGCTAGTGGTGATTGGCGCCAAAAAAAAGGCAACAACCATAAACCACCACCAACTAGTTCGATTAGTACATAAAGAATTGGGAAACGCATGAAAGTATATTAGAATAGTATCATAAAAAGATTGATAACCATAATGCAATGAATATTCTAGTATTGCTGTTGGATATTGCCCATCCTTGTTGGCTTCATCTTATCAAAAGTACGTCTGTTCGACAAATTGAACAAGCAATGCATAGATTCTTTTTTATTCAAGAGACCATGCCGCACAGTATAAATTGCATGGAGTTGGAAAAGAGACAAGTGAAAGCAAAAAAAAAGTACTTAAAAACACAGCGAAAATGAAAGCAGCAAACATTGTGAAACAATACAATACATTTGAAAGTTGTTGGCAACAAAGAGACGGTAGAGAACAAATACACATCTACCTAAAAGAGAGATTTAATGAAGAATTACTATTGTGTTTAGAAATGACTGAAAGAAACATGACCACTTTAACAGTTTTTGACAAAAACAATAATGAGCTTGTGATAATACAGTTTAAAGAACTTTATAACCAATTCGTATCTAATTCTGCTCAACAATGTGTAAATATTTGTGGTCGCCTCAGAGATAAATTTACTAAGGAATTCATAGCAATAATAGACACAACCAATAATTATGAAATTAAAACTGAAAAACTAAACAAACTTTATTCATCATTAAAGAAAGAACTAATAATACAATTTAAAACTGAAATATTTCCTTCTCTAAAGAAACTTGAAACTTTTCAAATCTTTTTACTTTCAAAAATAATAGAAGCAACAACAGAACCAGAAATTGAAATTGAAACTGTTTTAAAAACAAATGAAATGGAAGAATATTGTAAATTATTTTCAAAGAAAAAATTAATGTATTTATCACAATTAAAAGAATATACAAGTGATGATTATAGGAAGCTTGGAATTAAAAAATTAGGTCATATTAAAAGGTTATTGAGAATTGTAAAACAACAACCTTTAACGACAGCAAATTAAATCAGTAAATTGATGGTTTTTGAATAAATATAATAAAATACTATACGGAGCGTCATGCTTCCAAAATAAAGAATTTCCGTTTTTACTAATTCCGTTCCGGTTGAATTACAGATTAAAAAAAATTATACCCATTATTTTTAGAACACAAACAATTGTAAAAAATGTTAAATACACTAACCCCTGTTGCTAGCACTACAGAGTTGACTGCAATAAATATTTTTCAAGAAAATAATCAATCAAACAATACCGATCCTACAATAATTGAAAATGAATTATTAATAACGAAATTAGTTACATTATTTGCAGTTTTATTTTCTAGTTTTATTTGTTCTTTATTACCAATAGTTTTTGCCAGAGTTGACTATTTTAAAAGAAAATTTAAGGAGAAAAATATCCTTCTTGTTTTAGATCAATGTAATGGATTGGCAGGTGGCGTTTTATTAAGTGGAGGATTATTACATTTACTTCCAGACGCAATAGATTCAATTCAAGATGGTTTAACTAATTTACTAGGAAAAAAACATGGATTAACAAACTACCCTTTAGCATCTTTATTGCTGTGTTTAACGGTTTTATTTTTATATTCAAGCGAATTTGTTTTTATGGCGATTTTAGGTTCTTTACAAAAAGAAAGAAAAGAGAAAAATGGCAGCCATCATTCTGTAAATCACGGTTTTGGTCAACCAGCAGAAAATTGTAACGAAACAACAGTTTTATTGAAAAAAGAACACCACCATCACAATGAAAAGCATCATGAACATCACCACCATGATCACGAAGAACATGGGAATTGTGGTCATGTCGAAATTACTAATTTAATTTTTGAAAGAAACATTAAACAAGGAATACCCTTCTTACTAACCTCAATTATACTGTGGATTGCATTATCTTTACATTCTATATTTATAGGATTGGGATTTGGGGCTCAGTCAGATGTCAACAAGATGTGGGGAATATTTGCAGCAATCGTTTCTCATCAATTAATTGAAGCATTTTCCTTAGGCTCTATTGTTAACAAGGGTTGTAAAAAGATATCCTTAGCTGTTGCATTGTTATTCTTGTACTCTATTGCCGTTCCCATTGGAATTGCGATTGGAATGATTGTTTCACATTACGCTAACAGCGAAGATCATGGACAACAGCAAAAGGATAGCCCTGGATTATTAGTGACAGAAGGTGTGTTTTTAGCATTAGCTGCTGGTGCTTTTGTTTATGTTGCCTTACTTGAGATTGCCATCCATCAACCAAAAAACAAGTATTTAAAACTCACAAGATTGGGGTTAATGTTATTGGGTTTTAGTGCAATGTCAGTGTTGGCCATATGGGCTTAATAAATTACACGAGTTTTTTTACACTAAAAATCAGGGAATTAGTTTATTATTAAATATTGTTCTAATAATTATTTTCTAACAGCATAATTCCTTTTTTAAGTAGTGTTGTTGGTGTTACAAATTATAATTCTGGAATGCCAGACCAAACCTGCAGAAATTACAAAAATGCTCAATTAAATTATACATTAATAATAAAATTACTTACGTCTTGTTCTACACCACATTCGTTGGTTCCTCTCTTCATGTAGAAATAACCATTAATACCCTAATTAATTGTTACAATCACTTTGTGACAATTAAAAAAACAAAAACTTACCCAATCAGTTCCCCAAGAATTTGCAATAATCCAATAATCAACTCCATTTAAAACTCCCCATCCAATAATCTGTTTAAATTTTCAAGAATTAAATACACAACAATTAAAAGGACTTGACTTACCTTAATTGCATGTCCACCAAGTTGCTTACCAGTTTTATGAGTGTACACTCCAGATTTATAACTCATAAAATCTTCATACACGGTAAATCCTGACTGAACTGGCCCATTTGCAATAATTTCATTTTGAATTGCAGCTGCTCCTCTTATACCTTTTGCAGTTCCTTTCTTAACTTTATAAAGTGAAAGATTGGCATTTCCTGATGGACATTTGCTAGTAGATGTTTTTCCTGGACATTTACCTAAAACCTTTCCATTTCCAGAGATATAAGGTGCACAAGTGTCAGGAACTGTACCAACAGTTGTTAAGAAAGACCATGTGTAACTTAAGTAACCACCTTCACAGCCAAGGTTAGAGGTGTCACATTCTAACATGTATTCTGGGGATAAAACTGTATTAACTTTACCGTTAGAAGCAATACAGAATCTATCTGCTAAGGCTGCTGAAGCAGAGAATGCCCAGCAACTTCCACATTGTTGTTGATTACGACTGACATTTATGTTAAAAAAGAAAATAATAAAACAACTTACATTGGATGAATACATGTTGGCCATTGAGTTCTAGAATCAAAACTACTTGGAACAGCCTTAACAATATTTTCATCTACAATTCCATTAACTTCCTTGTTGTCAACAATTGGTGAGCTTAACCTTGCACCAAACAATCCTCTGATATCTCTAATAAATTTCCCTTCGAATTGTGGGTAAATTGTTGCGTTCCATGTGCTAGATGGGTCAGAATTGATTTGTTTAACTAAATCTCTTTGATTTACTGGTTTGCTTAATAATGCTTCATCGATTGGGAAAGAAGAAGCTACCACTATTAATACAGATAGAAGTAACAAAGAAAGGATGGATTTCATTGTTTTAATTTTTTTTAGGATGATGGAAAAGGTGATTGACAAAAAGTGTCATTTTGTAATCATTAGATTAGAGTGATTCCTAAAACCCAAAATGCCAAACAACTCCTCTTTTAACAAATTAAATTACTAGGTCGGTATTTACCATTATCAGACTTAAAACGTTGTAACGACTCATTCGAACCTCGTTTTTTAAAAGTTTTTGTATAAACTATGTTTACAATAATTTCTCTTTAATTTATTTATTTAAATAATAATAAATACTAATATTATTATAAAAAAATTATTCCATTCTTTGTACAGGACCTCGCGTTCTAATTTCTCTTAAAATTTGTGCATTAGAACAACAACTACAAAACGTTCCAGTACAACAATCAGTAACTACATTAGAATCTATATTATATTTCTTACTAGCATATATTCTAGTAATAGATGGAGGAATAAAAGGAATTAAACAACTAGCACAACAAACAGAGTACCAAGCACATTTCGAAGTGTTGTCATTAATTAATTGGAAGATGTCAGCGATGGAACATGGAAAACAACAACAAGTATAAAGTAAATCATTAAAAGAAGGCGAGTTATTGATATCATGTGAAATATCACTTGCATCATCTTCATGTTGTTTTAATGGTTTATAATCGGAATGATCGTCATTATTAGATTTAAATTCAAACAAGCCTGTAGTCCATCGTGACATTTTTATTTTGTGTTGACAGCAGAATTTTTTTGGTTACAATTTTCACTTAGCTCACGAATTTATTTTCAACTTTTTAGTTTTGCCAAATGATGAAGTATTGTGTTAAATATTTTCTTTGTTTTATTTGTGCATCATTGAGCCACTGATTAAATATACTGTTGGAAGCTCATCTAACATTTGTTTCGCCTCAGTAGCCTTCAAGTTACTTGGAAGTAACAAAGTAATTGTTTTATTGTTCTCATCAAAAGACTTTAAAACAACTAACATCATAGTATCAGCGTCTATAACTTCTTTTTCATTAGTAGCTCTAACTATTGAACAAATTCTGTTTAAAGATTTATCAGTAACATTTAAGTTTCTCTTTTTTGAATTATTATTATTTAATAATTTAAAATTAATAACTTACCACCTTATTATCATTAGTAATCATTGTCACTTTTACTTTTGATAAATCCAAAGTCAAAGTATTCGTACGTAAATGAAAATGATTATAAATTGATGTCTCCCTTGTATTCTTTCTGTAATCTTTACTTCTTTTCTTAACAAAAGGACTCTTCTCTAAATGAATAACTTTTAAGGAATTTCTATTGATATAATCCTTATTTAATTGATTTGTTGTTGGACTATCTAAACTAATAACATGAGTAATTTTAAAAGCATCAATTGCATGTTTAATTAATTGATAACCTGTACCCTCTACCCAACCACAAGTATTAACAAGTAACATACTTGAATTATCTAAAGATGTTGAATTATTAGTTAATTCTTCGTTTGTAAATTGTTTCTTTAAAATAGTTTCATAACTATAATTTAATCTATTACATAAATGTTTATAAAAATTAACACTTTTAGGAGAAATATCTCCAAAGAAATAAGAAATCTTATTTTCAATTAAAGATAATGGATTTTCATTAGTAATTGCAAATTTTGAAGTATAAGATTTTAAATCTTCTTCTTTTGTTGTTAAATTATAAACTAAATTCATTGTTCCTGGAATTGATAATTGATTTTGACCAACATCTATATCAATAAAAGAGTAACAAGCCTTTTTAGAGGTACTATTGTTACCAAACCATGCAAGATGGAATAAGATTTTAGATAGGGTTGACTTGCCAACATCTTGTGGACCAACAATTAATATTCTTGAATGTGAACATTCCTTCTTGATATTATTATAAAGTTCATGTACTTGGTTAATAAAAGTACAAGCATTATCCTTAATATTTGAAATCATATCATTGGAATCATGTTTAACTTTGAGTACTGTAGTTTGATCTTTGTTATTAACTAACAAAACGTAAAAAGGTTTATATTTCGAAAAAGATAAAGTTGTACCTTCTTTCATGTCAATTCCGAAACTATGAATAAAACCTTGTTCTACAGTCACTTCAACATCTTGTTTTTCATTTCTAAATAATATACCATCACCATTAGATAAATTAAATGAAGTTTCTATCATTTCCGATATCTTCTCTAAGCTTTTCTTTTTATTGTTTTTATTATAGTATTCTTCTAGTACGTTTTCCATTCTCAAAAATTTAGCAAAAGAAGGAAAGGAAAGAAAAAGTTTTTTTTGAATTTGCATTGTGAAAGAAATAAGCCTTCCTTTCCAATGCTTTCCTATGTAAACTAGGCTACGGATGAGTTGAGATTTATATCTATGTCCCATTTCATCATCTTACTTGAAATACTTTGTTGTTATTAAATCAATAGATTCCATAAATTATTGAATTTAATAATGTTGTTCAACTTTTTCTTCAACAACTTTGTGAAATTTGCGAATTCAAAAAAAATGGAAAACAACAAACAAAAATCTAAGGTTGCTAATAATAAAAATTTTAAGAAGACCAATGATAAAGGAACAACAGACGGTAATGATAAAAAGAGAAAATTTGATAATGCTAAATTAAATACAAACAATAATAATTATAACAATAATTTTAATAATAACAATACCGATAATAAATTCAAAAAGAGAAAAGGAGATGAAGCAACAAAACAAGCTAAGAAATTACTAGATCAATTTTTACAAGTAGCTCCTAAAAAGAGAAAAACTAAATTAGATATTTTACAAAAAGTAATTGAATTAGTAGAAGGTAGAATGTCAAAACAAGCATTAAAACCTGATATGAGTAGAGTTATTCAAACATTATTAAAATATGGAAATGAAAATCAAAGATCTTTAATTTATAAAGAATTAAAAGATGATTTAAAACAATTATCATATAATATTTATGGACATAAATTAGTAGTTAAAGTTTTAAAATATTATATTTCACGAGAAAAAGATTTTACAACTAGATTAGAATTATATAAAGAAATATTTTTCGGTAATATGAAAGATTTTATCTCTTCTAGATTTAGTGGTGAAGTACTTGATTATTGTTATGTTAGATTATGGAACTCTGAAGAACGTAGATATTTCACTCAAGAGTTTTATGGATCTTCATTCTTATGGAATAAAGAAAATTCATCTGATTCATTAAAGGATTCTTTAGATAAAAATACAGAAGGAGCTATACCTGTAATTACAAAGAATTTAAATACAATTGTCAGTGGTGCTATTAAAAAGGAATGTTATGAGTTAGCACTTGTTCAAAAATTGATAATTGATTTATTCCAATGTGCTGAACCAGATGTTGTTAGATTTTTAGCTTTTGATTTATGTGAATGTGGTGCTATTCCACGTATTTTACATACTTCAACAGGTTGTAGAATTTCATTGTATTGTATTGCATATGGAGGTGCAAAGGAGAGAAAGATGATAATTAAATCATTAGGTAGAGCTAGACAAGATGCTGGTAATGTAGAACAATTAGAAGAAGGTGTTAATGCAACTGAAATTAATAATGAATTATTAAATGATGATCCACATAATAATTTAGCAGTGTTAGCTGCAGAAAATTCATTTGGTTCAGTTGTCATTTCTTATCTATTTAAAGTAATAGATGACACTGTTTTAATGAATGCAAAGATTTTAAAACATTTTCGTAAAATATTATCTGAATTATTAGTTCATCAACATGGAGTTAAACCTATACTATATATTTTATCTGGTTCATCAAAATTCTTAAATATTAAAGAAGCAATTACAATGTTTGATGAATTAGATTTAAGAACTGAAGTTTTACATGATGGTGTTTTAACAAAGAAAGGTTCTGACAAGATTAGAGAAGAAATTTTACTTTCATTTGGTCCTTCTATTGCTACTGCTATTACTGAAAACTTTGAGACTCTTATTAGTGATCCTCATGGTCATTTAGTTGTAAGAGAAGCTGTTTTACAATATCCAACGAATAAGGATTTCGAAAAGGTTGCTAACGCCTTAAAATCTTTATTAGAAAAAGGAAAGTTTGATCCATCTAATAAGAATATAAGTTCAACATTATCTAGTGCAATTTTAAATAGTAAGGAAGGTGGATTTAGTGACATGGCTTATGAAGTAGTTAAGGGTAAATGTTCAAAATATATTATTGAGAAAAATCTATCATTTGTTATTTCAGCTCTTTTAAAAACTAGTCACGGATTAAGTGTTTATAATGAAATTAAAGATTTGCAAATATTAAAGGGAGAAACGACTGATAAAAACATTATTTTCTTACAAAAAGTATTTAAAACAAAAGCTGAAGAATTTAAAGGAAAATAAAATTTCATCTTTTTCATCAAATAAATTTATTCAATTAATTATTAATAAAAAATGCAAAAACAACAACCACCTTTACCCTCACATATAAAAAGAACAGAGTTGCAACTTGTGAAAGCTGCTTCATCAAAGTTATATTACATATGTAAATTTCCAAAACCATTACCATTTAATGAAATGACAGCACCTGTTAAAGTCCGATTGAAGGGACAAGAAGATGAAGAATTAGATATTTTAGATCGACCAAAAGAAGAAGAAGATCAACCATTAACTGAAGAAGAATTAGCTAAACAAAAAAAAGTTAGAAGAAAACAAAAGAATGAATATATTTTAGAAGATTCTGCTACACCACGTAAAAAATCATTTGAAGGACAACCAGAAGAAACTCAAGATGCAAAATATGCATTATTTATCATTCAAAACAATGCCCTAACAGGACAACAAGAATTTGGAGTATTGCCTGTTAGTAGTCAATGGATTAATTTCAGAACAAGAATAACTAAACCAGGATTAGGCTTGACAGCAGATGAAGCTGAAAAGTTTATGAAATCAAGAGAAGATGCAATGAATAAAAGATGGCAACATATTAAACCTGAAATAGCTGAAGAAAATAAAAAGAATAGAAGAGTTAAGAAAGAAAAAGAAGTAAAAGATGAATGGGATTTCGAAGAAGTTGTAGATGACGATGAACAAGGTGAATTTGTTAAAAAGATTAGTCATGATGCTAGAGTTGAGGCCCAATCAATATTTGGTGAAGATGATGAAGAAGAAGGTTCTTCATCAAGTTCTGAGGATGAAGACGATGAAAAGAAAAGAGCTAAAGAAGAATTAAAGAAACAAAGAGATGAATATAAAAAATTATTAAAGAAAGAAAAGGGTGAAGCTGTAGATGATGAAGAAGAGAATGAAGATTCAATGTTACAAGAAAAGATTAAGAACGCTAAGAAGAGGGCTCAAGAAGAAATTAAAGTGGAGGATCAAGACAATACAAAAAAGGTCAAGACAGGCACTCCAACAACATCAGCAGCAACTTCTTCCTCCTCTTCACTACCTTCTATTTTACCTATTAATGTTAAACAAGAACCTGGTACTGGTAGTGAATTAGAAAAATTGAAACAACAAATGTTAAAGTATATTAAGAAGAAAGGTGGTTCAGTTAAAGTTGGAAGATTTAAAAAGAAGTTTTTCAAAGGTTATAAAACAGATCAAGAAAAGGAAGCAAGAAAAGATATTGTTTTACAAGCAATGAAAGAAATTGGTGCTAAATCCTTTGAAGAAAATGGAAAGAAAATCGTTAAAATTGAATAAACTATTGTACAATAAAATTATTAGTCAACTAGGATATGGCAGATGTAAATAAAAAACTTGGCTCCCAAAATAATTCTTAGCCTGTCCGCGTTATTTTGGTAATTAAAAAATTTATTAAAAAAAATGTCAAAATTTGGATATTTAAAGACATTGATAAATACTAAACTTTCGCTACTAGACGATTTCAAGAAATATGGTTATTGGGAAACATTAAAAAAACTCTTTATTTTAAGAGAAGTATGGTGGGAAAAACAAAATAAAGTTCTTGTTGGAGTTGATAAATTAGGTAATAAATACTGGGAAACAACAGAGCCAACTGAACTCCATCGTAATCGTTGGGTAGAATTAGCTAGAAAGGATATAATTTATGATGCTTCTGATGTACCTGCAGAATGGCATATGTGGCTTCATAGAGTTAGAGATGAACCTCCAAGTGAAGATGAAATTAATAGAACAATGTTTGCTGTAAAAGGAAAACATCATCCAAACTATACAGGAGACCCATTAAAAAGATATTATCCTCCAGGACATTTCTTCAATCCTAATCATGTAGATGTTTCAACTATTGATTATGGAAGAAATCCAGAAGAAAAAATAAAGGAAGAATTAAAGAAGTATCAAGAACAAAAATAAGGCTTTTTTCGGAATCGTTTTTTGTAGAAATAATAATATAAAGGATTTGTTTTAATTATATTCATTGGGATTGTGTTTGTTACAATAATAAATTATGTACATTTATCAATTCCGATAGTATGATAATAAATTGTGAATAATTTAACACTAATTTACTTGCTTATATGCCCACAATAAAAGATTCATGCAACGTTAGCTAACATCCACGTACCTTCCTCAAATTAAATTGCACTAGTGCGTGTTATCCTATTTTCCTCTGCCATTAATTGTACATTAAACAAGAGGCTTGAAGATGACAAAAAATAAAATGTCTAAACAACCAAACACAACAACAAGTAACAATTCCGAAAAGAAAAGATATTTCTTTTTCGATTTAGATGATTGTTTATATCCAAGATCTAGTGGTGTAGATATTTATGTAAGACAAAGAATTAGTCAATATATGAGAGAATTATTAGGAATTGAAAATGCAGATGAAATGAGTCAAAATCTTTATATTACTCATGGTACAACTGTTAGAGGATTAATTGCAGAAGGATATAAAGTAGATCCACTTGAATTTTATCATTATTGTCATTCAGGATTTGATATTGATAAATTATTATTAAAAGATGATTCAGAATTAATTTCATTGTTAACAAAAATTAAAAAGAATGTTGACAAAATGATAATCTTTACAAATTCTGATTCACAACATGCAAATAGAGTTTTAACACATTTAGGTATCAAACATTTATTTGATGAATTTGTTTGTTATGAAGATTTAGAGTTATCTGTTAAACCACATAGACATGCTTTTGAGATTGCTTGTGAGAAAGCTGGATTACCAACTATTTCATCAACTGAGAATCAACACAGTTTAAGTTGGAGAGAGTTAATTGATGAAGGAAGGTTAGAGATTTATTTTGTTGATGATAATATAAGGAATATTAAAAGTGCAATTGAAATGGGTTGGAATGCTTGTTGGATTTCAGAAAATGGAGTAAAACCGCTCCCTGAAGATGAAATACCGTTTACAACAACTGTAAAACAGATTCACCATGTTTGGGATCATTTGTTTAATAATCAATAAAGTTTAAGCCATATATGATTGTCTGAAATAGAAATTGAGAGTGAATTGTAATTAAATGTCTACGGCCATACCACTGTGAAAGCACCTCATCCCGTCCGATTTGAGAAGTTAAGCACAGTAGGGCTACATTAGTACTGAGATGGGAGACTTCTCGGGAACCTGTAGTGCTGTAGATTTTTAATTTTCTTTGTTGTTGAAGTGTTTTATAACAAAATAAACAAAATAAATTGATTATGGATATAATTATTGTTTTGTTGAATTTTATTTTTTACCAATACTCATTAAAATTTCAGTAAAAAAAAGTGTCAACTTTAAGTAAAAGAAAGTACTTTAGATAACGACAGTTCTGTCTATGAGTTTTGTAAGTTTTGCCTTTTAAGTAACTTAAATAGGTTAACGTGTTTTCTGATGACAAACTGTGCAATATAACAACAAATCCATGCATGCATGTATATGCAACGTCCATTATACTTTCTTTTAATTTATTTAAAAATAATTTGCTCGACATATACAAAATGAAAATTGTTTTAACAATTATGGGTGGTATTTTCACGTTCAGCAAAAATTTGTGCGTCGACCGAATCGAAAAATATAAATAAAAAACAGTGTCCAACTATTAATCTAACTCAACAACAACAACAAACAATTTATAAAAATTTGTTTATTTTGTGACGTATTTTATATTGTACAAATGGTTATTTAGTTTATAATTGAGTAGAAAATACACTATTTATCAATTATAAAATCTAAATAAGGAAATTCAAACATATGATCTTACTAATAGACTTGTTTTTTATTATATACAAATAAGGAGATTTCAACATATGAATCTTACCAATAAGTGGGATTGTTTTGTAAAGTACATATTAGTTGATTATTGTGTTGCTGGTGTTTGTTTGAGACCTAACGAGCTTAAATTGGAAGCCAACCATGACCTGTTACTGACGGCATAATAAACCAATCCACCTATTATACTCATAAGAGCTGTAGTTTTAAAAACACCAAAACCCTCACTTTCAACTTTATCTTCGCATTTAACTCTAATTTCTTTACAGATTTTTCTCGTTTCTTCAGCAGAAGGGTCATTACAGGGAATTTTTCTTTCTATTTCTTTGGCAAAATAACAAAACATTGACTTGACCGCATTAATATCCTTAGAGTGTAATAATATTCTACAAGTTAATCCTTTTCTTATCTTAACATTTTTCTTCATAACATCTCTATTATTATAAATTTCATTTAAGGTAGCAATAGCCATCACTTGTGGAATAGCACAAAAACTAAAAATCTTTGGATCTTTAATTTTGGTCATATATTCTAAACTGTCAACAGCCTGGCTTAATGCATTAGTAACTAATGCATTTAAAGTATGAACTGCTGCTTTAATGTTCTTTGCATCCTTTAATTCTTCTACTTTCTCTATTCCAAAACGTTGAAAAACTTCTGATGGCCAAAAAGCTCTATTTTCATCAATATCTTCCGCTAAATCTCTAATAATGTTTGTCTTTTGCAAAAACAAACCCATTAAATTTGATAAACTCTTTCTTTCAGCATCCTTACCAGTTCCACTTTGCCCTTCTTTATTTAATAACTCAGCCTTCTCACCATACGCAATAAACATGTCTGTTAAACCAATTCCTACTAATCCAGCAACATAGTGACAGTATTCATCAAATTCTTCAATAGAAGTAACCCCTTTCATATTAATAGTATCAGCCATTCCTTCACCCATTCTTTTGGTGACATCTTTTATAACTACTTTATATTTCATCTAAAGTGACATAGGCCCTACAAACATGGTGGAATTTCATCATTAATTCTTCATAATGAGGACAAGCTTTTAATGAAGAACCACAATTGTCTAAATGAAAATTAGAATCTTCTATTCTTTCGTGGAAAGTTCTTAATAATTCATCCTTTTCTTTTGTTTTATCTTTCAAGTATTCGGTATCGTCTTCAACAGTATCTAGTCCTCTAAGAACTAGATAGAATATGCATATCTAATCTGTAAGGCTTCACATTCAACAATAAAAACTTACTGGTTCTTTTAATTCTTCGGGAAGCTCTTGAATAACAACGGCAAAACTGCGAGTAACTTGGTTTAACTTTTCGTAACAAAAATTCCAATCTTCATTACTAGGGGGAGGTGGCAACATATGGAAAAACTTTAAGTAGAGCATGGAACTTAGCTCTTGAGTCTTTGGAATGGGAGCAATGGCATCTTCTTTTTTTCATAAAGTTTCGGACAGATGCCAGGTAGAAATGGTTTAGAAGGAGAAAGAGTGGCATTGTAAATTGATAGATTTCTGGCAGGCTAAAGGATTATCATTTATTTCTTACAGTTAGTTAATACAAAAAACAACCCCAATAAAACCCCTGGAAGCCATAAACGCACTGTTGCACAACACGTTATTCCCAACCACAAGTACCTTCCAACATATGCACTATCATTATCGTCACTATCTTCGTCTGGCGAAACAAAGAAACTGATATAAACAGCGGCTGGTGGAAACACAAACGTCAGCAAGACAAGAAGGAAAGTATAGAGAGGTGTTTGTTCTGTGGTCATTTTTAAATCCTTGGTTTTGCTTTTTAGTTTGTTTCAGAACTCACTAGAAACATACCCCACTAAGGCAAAAAGAAATGATTGTACGGTAAAACCTTTTATTTCAATAAATTGCTTACAAGGTCTTTAAAGCTAGGCAGGGAAAAGGTTGTATTGCCTGTGGTGTTTGTTGTTAGTTGTGGTTGTGTTACTGGACTGTTTTGTACATATAACCCAAAATTCATGTGAGGAGGGGACATTAAATTGTTTTGAGAATAATACCTGCTTATTCCTGGTTGTTGTGGGGGTATCAGAACAACTGAATTATTATTATAATAATTACTATTATTTTGAATGCAATTAGGAGGTATCAGCGAATTCGTGTTATTAGGATTTGAAAAGTGAGAATTGTATATCATCGAGTTAGAATGGTCATCTTGTAATATATTACTGTTACTATTATTATTCAAATTATAAGGATAATTATAATATTGTAAATTTGGAGAATATTGAGGAACATATTCTACTTCTTTTTTGATATTACTGTTATGATTACTTTTTAGTTGAGGCATGTTATTACTATTGTTGGGTATTAGATTATCTGGTTGAAAAGAGTTTGTAGTGCTGCTTGCATTATCCGAGTTAGATGAAGAAATATCTTCTTTTAACAAAGATTTCTTTGGTGGTCTTCCTCTCTTCTTGCCTGTTTCTAAATCTACACACTCAACACCTAACTTTGTACATCTACTACATGGACGTTCATGTGAACATCTTTTCTTTGCTTGTCTGCAACCTTTACATGCCTTTATAAATAAATTTATTAAGATTAATGGAAAATGAAATATTTAATGTAATTACTTACAATTTTATTTCTCTTGTGTTTCGTTGAATTTTTCTTTGTTTTCTTTTGTTTTGTTATTCCTGAAAAATCTAAACTGTTATCAACCAAAACAATAGTTGGAGCAATTGTTGAATGATTGTTATTATTACATGTATTGTTATTGCAGCAAGTAGCAGTGTTGAAATTATGACAAACACTTGGGGACATGGAGTAAATAAACAATGAATAGTCTTTTTAATTGCTTTTTTTTGTGGGAATTGGTGGCTACTGGAAAGTACCGCCAAGTAGGCATGAACTACTTTTTTTGTTGTCGGTTAGCACCCGAATAAATCTTACGTCATTAAAACTTAAATCCGTAAATATAAAACTTTTGTAATTTAGTAAAGCGAATTGTTGATTTTGATGTATTCTTCTGGCTATGGTAAGGCGGTTCTTTCAGTTTTTTATGTCCTTGTGAGGGATTTCTACAAAATTTTCTACGATTTCTAACAATTTCTAACAGTCTATAAAGTCACCAACTGTTTTAATAAAATCTTTTGGGTTATCTACGTGAGTCCAGTGTCCTGCTTTATCTATGGTCTTTAGTGTGTGTTGAGGAAAGAAATGATTTGTTGTTTCTTCGTATTTATCTGTTACATACATAGATTTAGATCCCCTCATCACCAATATATTGTCCTTATTGTATTGAACAGTAGGAAATAATTCAGCTAAATGATTTTCTTGTAATTTGAATGGAAATCCACCAATTTCGATCAAGTATTGTTCAATTATATCCAAATTACATCTCCATTTCCAACCAATTGCTTCAATATTTGAGTTACTATCTGTTGTTACCCTTGTTAGGTTCATTAATAAAAACCCTCTCACATCACTTGTTATTGTTCCATTGCTTAATTCTTTCAGTTGTCTATCTGCATCAGCCCTTGTTTTAATTTTACTTAAATTCATTTGTTTCATTGCCTTAACATGATTATGTATTGACCATCTATTATCCCTTGTATAATCAACAGGAGAAATATCTACAACTATTGCTTTTTCAATTCTATTTAAAAAACTTGTATTATTATTTAATTTTTCTCTTAATAATAAATTCATTGTAGCCTTTCCAGACATTGAGTGACCAACTAAATTGACTTTCTCAATATTTAACTCGTCCATTAAGTTCATTATATCATCTGATAGGTCATCATAGGTCATACTATTTACATGTTCACTTCTGCCATGATTTCTAACATCAAGTAAGAAAGCTCTTCTATTGTATTTAGACAACAAAGTGGAGCAATAAGTATTCATTAGTGAGATATAATTTTGACTACTTCCTAATAAACCATGCATTAAAATTATTGGACTAGCTTCATATTTTTCTTTCATTCCTATTGTACTTATGTACTGTTCCTTTGTTAATAAGTTTCCGACCTTGTCAATTGTTAAATAAAACAACTCGTTCTTCTTTGCAACGCTTTTTAACATTTTTTAAAGACAATTTTTACAAAACAAGCCTTCAAAGATGATGGCAATTTATTTTAGGCGGGATTCTTCCCTTCTTTTAAAAAAAATTGAATAAACAACAGAACATTACTCTATTGTTACTTTATGTCAATTAAAAGGTACAGTCATAATTAATACCAAAATGAAAGAGGATATAGATACGAATGTAAAAAACGAAAATAAATTAATTATTCCAAAATCACCTAGTGTATCATTTAGAAAAGAAGTTAATGATTCAAATGATATAGTATTTACAAAAATATTAATGATTTACACAGGTGGTACAATTGGTATGAAGAAAAGTAATGAAGGATATGTTCCTGCAAAAGGTTATTTAAAAAAGAAATTATCACAATTGTCACAATTTAATGATGAAAAACATCGTAAAATTTATTTAAAATCTGTTGGAATTATAACAAATGAAGATACTCCACAAACTGAACAAGTTAAATTAGAACAATGGTTTGCTACACCAAGAAGTGATGAAGGAACTGTTGCTTTATATCAGTTACTTGAATTTGATCCAATTTTAGATTCTAGTAATATGGGTAATTATTTTTAAAATTAAATATAAGTTTATTAATATTTATTAAATTGTAGGATATAAAGATTGGGTTAAAATTGCAGAATGTATTTCAGATCATTACAATTTATTTGATGTTGTAAGTTTTATATTAAGATATTATTAATTTACAAAAATATATTTTAAAAATAGTTTATTGTTTTACATGGAACAGATACAATGTGTTATACATCATCTGCTTTAAGTTTTATGTTTAGAAATTTAGCAAAGTTTGTAATATTGACAGGAAGTCAAATCCCAATTTCACAAACTAGAAATGATGGATTTGATAATTTATTAGGTGCAATAACAATTGCTAAACGTTTATATATTCCAGAAGTTTGTGTTTTCTTTCATAATAAATTATTTAGAGGAAATAGATGTACAAAAGTAGATGCTTCTGATTTATCAGCATTTGACTGTCCAAATATTCAACCAATTGCTAAATTTGGTATAGAATTAGAGGTCAATTGGTCTTTAATTAGGAGACCACCATTAATGAATCAACAATTTAAACTTATTCCTATAACAAATAGTAATGTTGGAGTGTTAAGAATATTTCCTGGTATTAGTACACAAGTATTAGAGAATTTCTTTAGACCACCTGTAAGTGTTTAATAGACTAATTTTTTAATTTTTTTAAGATGGAAGGTGTAGTTTTATTGACATATGGTGCTGGAAATGTACCTTCTGTAAGAAAAGATTTTTTAGAGGCAATTAAAAAGGCATCTGATAGAGGTGTTGTAATAATCAATTGTACACAATGTCACAAAGGTACAGTAAGTGCAAGTTATAAAACAGGTTCTGTTTTATATGATGAATGTGGAGTAGTAAGTGGCAGTGATATGACAACTGAGGCTGCTGTAACAAAATTAAGTAAGTAGCTCAAACATGTTGAATTGTCTTTACCATTTTGTAAAGTGTATTTATTAAGCTGTGATTATGAACCTGAAGAAATTAAAAGAATGATTACTGTAGATTTAAGAGGCGAATTAACTCCTCAACAAAAAGCTTCTAGATATTCACTTAGAGATCACGGATTTGTTTCAGCTGTTTGTAGAGCTTTAAATACTAATTCAAGTAATGCCGCAGAAACAGATGAAGTGACTAAAGCCTTACTTCCAGTTATTCTTCTAAGTGTTAGTGCAATTGGAGATTTAGATGAAATGAATAGATTAGTTGAAGTTGACGGAGCAGATGTAAACGCATACGATTACGATAAAAGAACGGCACTTCATATAGCAGCTTCTGAAGGTCAATTAGAGATGACAAAATATTTAGTCAGTGTTGGTGCAAATATTAATGCTAGAGATAGGTAAGTAGTATTGTTTATTGTTTTGAGATAATAATGAATAATAATATAGATGGGGACATACTCCTTATAGTGAGGCTAAAAGATTTGAACAATATGATGTAAAAGAATATTTAGAAAGTTTAGATGCTGAAGAATAAAACTATTTTCTTCTTTTCATTACAAAAGTCACAACCAAAAATAATACACAAATAATTATAATAATAGAATATAAACCAAATAATGACCTTGAAGTTTTTTCATTTCTTTCAATTGTAGTTGTTTCTACAATAGATGTTGGTTTATCATTACTTCCTGTTTTTTGATTTAAAAAATTAACAATATTATCAATAGTTCTACGTTGATTAAAATCTTCTACTTTTCCATCTTTCTCTGGGGGAAACCATTTTAATGATGGATATGAATTTATAGAATATTTATTACAAATACTTGTCTGAACTACACAATTAACTTTTGCTAATTGTATATCTTTATGGTTGTGATAAATTTCTCCTAATTTTGCCATCTCAGCTGCAAATACTTGACAGTGACCACACCACGGAGCATAAAATTCAACAAATGTTCCTTTTATTCTATTTTCTATTAAATCAACATTATCTACATCTAACACTCCTTTCATTCCTTCTTCTGGGGATTTTGAAATAATTCCATTAACAAAAAAAACAATTAAAAAAAAGTATCCTATCCATAGAATTTGTCTCATTTTTTTTGTAAAATATTAAGTTAATTCTGAATTTGCAAATTCGGAACTCTCAATTAACTTCATTCAAAAAAAAATGTCATCCAGTGAAAATCCATTTATTAATCTTCCAGATGAAGTGATCCATTTGATTGCAAGTTTTTTAATTGACAACTTTTCGTTAGACTCCACTTGTAGAAAGAGAATTAATTCTTTAGAACCTTTATCTCTTAATTCAAGTAAAAAAACTTATTACTATTATTATTACCGCCGCTCAACAGAAAAATTGCCATTTTCTCAACCAACACCAATTTCAAGTTCTTTTATTTATTTTCATTTAATTGGAAGACTTTCAAAAAGTCTTTATATCAGAATGCATCAACCAATGTTTTGGCGGGAACATGTTTTTCCAATATTACTGAAAAATAATGCACTTTTACAGATTGAAGAAGAACATTTAAATGATAATAAGAATAATAAGGCTTGTAATAAGGAGGAGAATAACATAATTGGGAACAACAATAAAGAAATAGAAAATGAAGAAGAACAAAAAGAAGATGAGGGAATATTACAAAATGTTTCATTCTTAATGAATTATTGTAATTTTCCAAAATTATTAATTAAAGGATTCTATCACGTCAAATTTTTACGTCATTTATTTAAACAATTTGAAAATACATTAAATAACTATTCAATGAATCATTTAAAAGTTTTGAATATAAATATTGAAACATTTATCGTTAGTGAAATTATTCCAAACATAATCAACAATTGTAATGTTTTAGAAAATTTAACAATTTATTCCAAAAAGTTTAAATGGGATCATTATAAATTCAACAATGTTGTCCTAAAACAATTAAATTCTTTGAAACACTTTGAGTATCATATTTTAGAATCAAAAAATAATTTGTTTGATAATTTTTTTATTAGAACCATAAATGATTTTTACAATTTATTAATACCATTTATTCCAAATTTAAATTATATTCATGTTCCTATAATTAGCCCAGCACTCATGATTAGTTTATCAATTTATTGTAAACAATTAGAAAGTATGGTATGTGGTGGGATTGTTTATTTAAGTGATAAATTAACATTAGATAAAAATTTAATTGAAACCATTTACAATAATAATTTAACAAATTTAAAAGTATTTGTTTTAAAAAACATTTCTCAATGTAATTGGTACGATGCACAATCATTCCACATTATTGAATTGATTGCATCATTATGTGAATTATATCAAAATACTTTACAAACATTAATAATAACATCTCAAGTTGAATGTATAAATGAACCTTTCCAAACAAATTTACCTAAAACATTGAAATATTTAAATTTAGCATTTCCAGATATTAGTAATATTGAGTTTGTTAATTCAATGTTTGAAAATAATTATTATAATTTAGAAACAATAATATTGGAAAAAAAAAGCTTCTGTTTTAAAATAAAGGAACTAAATAAGTTAACTAAATTAAAAAATTTAAAGTTGCGTGTAACCAATATAAATGATTTTATAAAAGATTTGGTGAAATTAAAACCAAATATTCCATTAGAGAAGATTGAATTGCTTACAGATAATCAAGTTTTTGATAGTGAAAATTTAATTGAACTTTTAAATAATTATCATACAGTTAAACATTTAAGTGTTTATTCTTGTGATAAAGAACAAATTAAGGAAAGAGACATTCCAAAATTATTATCATATAATAATTTAAGCAGTTTTCATAATTTTGATATTGAATCAGTACTAATTCGTTCTTATTTTATTCCATACTATTATTGGAAAGATATTTCATTAAATA
This sequence comes from Willaertia magna, assembly GCA_902984215.1. NCBI lineage: Eukaryota > Heterolobosea > Eutetramitea > Acrasida > Naegleriidae > Willaertia > Willaertia magna. Next base: position 129,620 of record CADWAF010001251.1, read on the forward strand.
GTCAATTATTTAAACATTTGAATGAAATATCTATTATGATTTATCGTTTTAATTTACCTCAACTAATTACAAATATAGATAATGTTACTGTATTAAATTTATTTATAATGGAATCTGACAAGGATAAAAGTATTAAGATAATTGATAATTTAGAATTATTGGTATTAGTAACTAATTTTTGTAAAAAATTACAATTTTTAACGATTAATAGTGAGTTTTACACAAGTAACGATAAACAATTAATTGATAGTGAATTTAAATTATTTGGTAATCCCCTTTCTTTACAACATTTTTCATTTACACATTTGTCATCATCCTTAAGTGAAGGTAACGAAGATAATAGACTAACAGCTTATTTAAAAACATTATCAATGTGTTATATTTTATTTAGAACATCTTTAGAAAATTCAATTAGTGAAGCATCGTATTTTGTTACTTCAATTGACGAAATATGTGACAATTATGATTTAAATACTATTACCGAAACAGAAATATTTGAAAATCTCGTAATGCACAATTTTTCTATTATTATAAATAATTACTTTACAAACGAATTAGATATTGATACCATTAGAAATGAATTCAAAAATACGTTTGTGGATAGAACAATTGAATTGAAAGAAAATAGTAGTAAATTGAAAAGAACGACATTGTTGAGTCCAGTATTCAAGGAAATAAGGGGTCACATCAATGAAGCTAGAATGCAAGAAACTTTCAATTTGTTTTAAAACATTTATTGCATGAAACGTTTTTTGATAAAATTTTTAGAATGCAATACCAACTTATACAAAGTAAATAAGCTTATTAGCCAATAAAAATCACCGTTATATCTTTTGTAAACTGTCAATTCTGCGTTTTCTCAATTAACTTCATTCAAAAAAAATGTCATCCAGTGAAAATCCATTTATTAATCTTCCAGATGAAGTGATCCATTTGATTGCAAGTTTTTTAATTGACAACTTTTCGTTAGACTCCACTTATAGAAAAAGAATTAATTCTTTAGAACCTTTATCTTTTAATTCAACCACCGCAAAAAAAACTTATAACCAAAGACAATTTCCACAGTCACCATTTTCTCAACCAACACCAATTTCAAGTTCTTTTATTTATTTTCATTTAATTGGAAGACTTTCAAAAAGTCTTTATATCAGAATGCATCAACCAATGTTTTGGCGGGAACATGTTTTTCCAATTTTACTGAAAAATAATGCACTTTTACAGATTGAAGAAGAACATTTGAATGATAATAAGAATAATAAGGCTTGTAATAAAGAACAACTTAATGTAGTTGAGGATGATAATGAAAAAGATGATGATGAGGGAATATTACAAAATGTTTCATTCTTAATGAACTATTGTAAATTTCCAAAATTATTAATTAAAGGATTCTATCATATTAAATTTTTACGCCATTTATTTAAACAATTTGAAAATACATTAAATAACTATTCAATGAATCATTTAAAAGTTTTGAATATAAATATTGAAACATTTATAGTTAATGAAATTATTCCAAACATATTCAACAATTGTAATGTTTTAGAAAATTTAATAATTTATTCAAATAGGGTGAGATGGGATAAAGATAAATTTAAAACTAGTATAAAAAACCAAAGTTTAAATTCTTTAAAACAATTTGAATATCACCTTATGATATTAAATCAAAATAGTATATTTGATGACGGTTACGATAGAGAAATTTTTGAATTTTACAATTTATTAATACCATTTATTCCAAATTTAAATTATATTCATATTCCTATAATTAACTCTGAAATTATGGTCAATCTATCAATTTATTGTAAACAATTAGAAAGTATGGTTCTTGGTGGAAGAGTTTATTCAACAGAAAACTTGGCATTCGATAAAAATTTGATTGAAACCATTTACAATAATAATTTAACAAATTTAAAAGTATTTGTTTTAAAAGATATATATGTTAGAAATTATGATTTAAAATCTTTCAATTTTAAAGAAACGTTCACATCATTATGTGAATTATATCAAAATACTTTACAAACAATAGTTATGACATCTGTAGTTGAAAGGGATGAAAGCACTTATTTTTCAGAATTAACACAACAAGTATATTTACCTAAAAAATTAAAACATTTAAATTTAACATTTTATGACCAAAATAATTATGATTTTATTAAATCTATGATTAAAAAAGAAAATGAATTAGAAAATCTTATTTTAGACATAAAATGTTTAGATTTTACAATTAATGAATTAAATAAATTAACTAAATTAAAATATTTAAAACTAAAAACGTTAACAATGAACCAATTTATTAAAGATATGGTACAATTAAAACCAAATATTCCTTTCTTAGAAAGAATTGAACTACAATTAAAGAATAATATACAATTTAATAGTGAAAATTTAATTGAACTTTTAAATAATTATAATACTATAAAACATTTAGGTATTTATTCATATAGTAATGAACAAATTAAGGAAAGTGATATTACAAAATTATTATTATATAATAATTTAAAAACTTTTCATACATTTGATGTTGAGCAATCAATGAATACTGTTTATTATTTTAATTTCTATTATTGGAAAGATATTTCATTAAATAATCAATTGTTTAAACATTTAAATGAAATATCTATTGTTATATGCCGTTCTAATTTACCTCAATTAATTACAAATATAGATAATATTACTGTATTAAATTTAAAGATATTAGAGTTTAAAAATGGAGAAGATAAAAGTATTAAGATAATTGATAATTTAGAATTATTGGTATTAATCTCTAATTTTTGTAAAAAATTACAATCTTTAACGATTAATAGTATTTTTTACACAAGTAATGATAAACAATTAATTGATAGTGAATTTAAATTATTTGGTAATCCCCTTTCTTTACAACATTTTTCATTTACATATTCCACATCATTTGCACTTCCTGAGAACAATTTAGATAAAGACTTAATAGCTTACTTAAAAACATTATCAATGTGTTATATTTTATTTGGAACATCTTTAGATAATTCAATTACCAGCCCATTGCGTTATGCCACAAATAATATTGGCAAGATATGTGACAATTATGATTTATTGAGTGTTTCCGAAACAGAAGTATTTGAAAATCTTGTGATGGACACTTTTTCTGCTATTGTGAATTCTTACTTTACAAAAGATTTTGATGTTGCAGCCATTAGAAATGAATTTAAAAGTATTTTCGTGGATAAAACAGTAGAATTGAAAGAAAACAACAAATTGAAGAGATTAACTCTATTATCTCCTTTCTTCAAGGAAATAAGGGCTCAAGTAAGCGATGCCAAACTGCAAGAGAATTTCAATTTCTTCTAAACTTTAGTTCTGTGAAAAGCTAAAAAATTAGGCATATCTAAAACTTTATGCAATGACTAGAATTAATTTCAGCAACAAATAAATCGGAATGTGTTACATTATTATTTTTATATAAAGTTTTTTATTCGGGGATTTCTTCTGATTGAGAGGAAAAATTTTATACATATAATTAAAAAGCTTATTTCTTTGATGCACCCAAAGCCTTGGTCTTTTCCTTTCCACGGAATTTCTTTGCTCTGTTCTTCTTTTCTTTCTTTAATCTTCTTCCGTCTTTCTTAACTTCAACAATCTTGTTTCTAGCTAATCTGAACTTTGGTTCAATCTTCTTAGCATCAGTTAAAGTATCATAGATTGCACAGAATCCAGTTGTTTTACCACCACCGAATTTTGTCTTGAAACCAGTTAAGAAAATTTTTTGTTGATCGGTAACTTTATAGACTTCACTTAACTTTTCTTTTAATTGAGCACCAGAAAGTTGTGCTTGACCTGGATGGAGGATATCAACAACAAATTGCTTTCTAGCTAATAATCTGTTTGTGAAGTATTTTCTAGTTTTGATGGTGACTTTTCCCTTTGTCATGTTTTGGCGATGGTGTTGGATGTATTTTTTTTCAACAAAAACATTAAATTTTTTGAATAATCAACCACCTTGTATAGTTTACAACAATTCATTTTTATTCTTCATCAGAGTCAGGGAATAGCTTTAGACCTTCTTCTCTCAAGGCTTGTTTCACCTTCTTGAACATTTCTTCGGGAGTGCTTCTTCTTGAGCTTGGGAAAGTAACTGTTTCTAAATCATTTAGTACTTGTTCTAATATATCATTTTCACTATAATCTTCATCATCATCTTCGTCATCTTCAGTGAAACGGCTTTTCTTTTTATTATTATCATCATCTTCAAGAAAGTCTTCAATATCCGACATTTCATTCTCTTCTTCATCTTCCATAATATTCCCCTCTTCATCTACTGTGAATGCCTTTTCATCGAAACTTATGGATTTAGATGGTCTAGACCTTTCCTTTTCCTCACTCTTTGCTGCTATGGACATTACTCTCTTAGTTAGTTCATCATTTTCATCATCCTGTATTTCCTCAAAACCGTGTAAACCAGCAGAAAGATTGCTTGTTGAAATAGTTGGAGGTTTTTGTTTGAATACCTTAGAAATTTCTTCTATACTTCTGTCATCATAAGAGAAAAGTTTAAGGCAATCGCCAATTGACATCTTTTCAATTACTGATAATTCTTCTTGTTTCATTTTGTAGTTTACTTTTTGTTTATACTTCTTAATTAAATAGGAATATCTTGGAGTTCTAGTTTCTAGAATAGATGGTGGTATATGAAGAGGAAGACTTGCAAGGGATTGTATATTATTAGGTAAGGGAGTAGATAAAGTTCCATTTGTTTGTGAGGTTAGATTAACTGGGGTTTTAGGTGATAAAAGTGTTCCTAGGATGGAGTTGTTTGAAGGGTTGGGTGTTGTAGGATTAATTGGAGTGTGACTGACATCTTTAGTTTTTGGGGTTTTTGGAGTTACTGGGGTAGTAAATTCTTCCTTTTGGGTTTTAGTTTTGTCTTTCTTATTACTTTCTTTCTTTTTCTCATTCTTCTTTTCTTTCTTGTTATCTTTCTTTTTAGGTGTTGTTGAGCTCATACTGGCTTCTGAATTGACAGATTCATCATCTCTAGCAAATGTTGAAGATGACAAAACGCTTGGATCAATAAATGACTGTGCCTCATGATTTGATTCAATCGGTTTAGGTCTATTTTCAGGATTAGGGTCAGGGGTGTAAGTTGGAAATTGCCAATAAGAGCAAGGTTGTATTGGAGGGACCCATCCCAATTCAATATTCTTGTGATAATAGTTAGGTTCTTCAAAAGTTTGAGGAATATCTTCTTTTTCTTTCTTTTGAGGCTTCTTTTTTCTTTTACTTCTATCTTTCTTATCGTCTTCTATAAAATCATCATCAATCATTGACACTTGGGAATCTCTTCTCGTTTCTCTTCTAGGAGTTGAAACATCTTTAAATGTTTTTGTTCTAAGAGGTTGTATTTTCTCTTTAGACAAAGAAAGTAATCTTTTAGCCTCTTTTGCTTGTAAAGAATTAATTGAATAAAAACTGACAGCATTGTTCGCCATTAATTCAATATCATTAATAAATTGTTCAATTGATTTGTATTGATTATTTACGCAATTATCTATAACTACAGATAGGTCCATAGGATGTTTCACAATATCTTTATAGTTAGGATGCATACTTTCATCTACAGGTTTGTGGAAAAATTGATTTTTATCTTCATTCTTTAAATCTTCTGCAATCTTTTGTAAATGATAACCTAATGAATTCTTAGGCAAAGTTGATTTCTCAACCTTTTCATATTCAAAGTCTGAAGGATCGTATTTTGGAGCTGGTGTTTTAACAACTGACATTTCCTTGAAGAAATCTAATACAAAATCAGTTGTTAATGTTTGTTTATCTTGCTTACCAAAGTGGACAACCATATCTTTCTTCCACTTTCTAAACCATCTATGTTGACGATTAGATTCTTTATAATAAGGGGTATCAGGGGGATTAAATTTTTTACAATTATCATACATTAAATCAACATCGTCCTCAAAATCTCTCCATGTAGTATAAGAATGTTTTTCAATTTTATCTCTTATAGTCTTCATATCCATTGGTTCCGTTATTACTGAATAATATTCTGGAACTGTATCAGGTACTGGTTCTGAAAACACTTGATAAGTATCAATCTCTGTTAAACGTTTATGAACATTTTCAATTAAGGCTTGTAATGGTTCAATTTCTAATTCTGGAAAATCAAGATCAGTAATTCTAACTCTATCTCTTCTAGAAGGTGTTTTAGATTTAGAAGAAGATGGTTTCTTTTTCTCAGACTTTGGTGTTTCTTTTGGTGTTTCCACAGTTGCAACAACTTCTTTCTTTGGCGTCTCTTTCGGTGTTTCAACAGTAGTCTCTTTCGTTGGTTCTGGTTGTTTCTTAGGTGTTTTTGGAGTTTTAGGAGTCTTTGGTGTAGGTGGTTCTTTTTTAATTTCCTTTTCTTCTTTCTTTTCTTTCTTTTCCTTTTTAGGAGTTTCAATTTCTTTCTCTTTCTTTTTCTTTGAACTACTTTTCTTTTTATCAGATTTTGATGAAGATTTCTTTGGTGTTTTCACTTCTACTTCTTCTTCTCCTTCATCTTTCATAGCATTATCATTATTATTTGAAGTAACTTTTCCTGAATAATGTTCTGGAAATTTTTCAATTAATAATGTAAGTAAGGTATTCGATGCTTCCTTAAGTCTTAATGCTTCTTTGTGATAAATTGTATCTTTAGAATTAAAAATTGTTGCATTATCAAATATTAAATGTAAATTCTCTTTAAAATCATTTATAGTAGAAGTTTCATTCTTTTTAACCTTTTTAGTTAATGTTGAAAAATCCATTGGTTTTTTAATTACATCTTTATAACCCTTAATAGATGAAGGTACAGGATCATGAAATATTATAAATCCATCATCAAATCTTAAAGTTTCAATTATGTAAAGCATAGAATCTTTAAAATTTAATTCTCCACAAATTAAAGGCGTGTCAATTGATGAAGAAGTGTCAATTGATTTTAATTCTTTTTTTGTTAATTCTTGTAAACGATTGGCTTCTTTATAATAAATAGTATCTGAATCATTATAACTTTTAGCATTTTCAAATATTAAATTTAAATCACTTTTAAATTGATCAACAGTTAAATATTTTCCATGAAGTAAATTCGCTTTTAAACGTGATAAATCCATTGGGTGTTTTATAACTTTATAATATTCTGGAACTTCATCTGGTGAAACAGGAGACCAAAATATCTTTTGTTTATCGGACTTAAATAATTTATCAATAAAAGAACTTAATTGTTTAAAAATTTGTAAATGTTCCGAGTTTTGTGATGATCCCTTAGATTTTCTTCTTGATGGTGTTGAAGGTTCTGGAATAATAGTAGTTGCCTCAGTTTTATCTCCAACTTTTATTTTAACTTTCATATGTTTTTTAGGAGGTTCAGGTTCTGATTTACTACTTGATGGTAAAGAAGTTGATTGTTGTTCATTATTTTCTTCCTCATTATCTTCTTCATCCTTGTTGAGGAATGAATCTTCAATTACTTCATCATCTGAAAACTTTTTTCTTTTTCTAATTCTTTTTTCTCTTTTATTTACTAATGAATCGGATGTTTCATCTATCATTGTATTTTCATCATCATTATTAATCTCATCACTTTTTACTATACTTGTTTTCTTCTTTCTCTTCGAAGAGTTCGTCATTTAATTTTTTTATTTTAAAAAATTATAAAATCGTTAAATTTTGGGAAAAAGAGAGCAAAGGCTTTGGTAAAGTAGTTCAGGCGCGGAATGATTAAAAAAATAAGATGGTTTTTGTTGTTGCTAAATGATCAAGGTTGATAATGCGTTGGTAATAGAGTGGTAGATGGGGTAGTAGATAAAAATTTCCGTTGGTTTTGTTTTTCGTTGGTTTAAGAAAGGGTTAGAATGTAACGCAACTTTTTCGCGATGAATACCAAATTTACCAACCAATCGGTTCCTTGAAGTTTACAACGTAAATTTTGGTTACTTTGGTTGAATGAATGTCGTATTAGTTCATATTATCTGATGTAGTGTTCCAATTTATTAAATTAGAGAAAGAATTAAAGAAGAATATTTTACTTTTTGTTCTTTAGAAAGTCTCTTCTCTTGTTGTGATGGTGGTTGAAAGAGGATTGAATTCTTATCATTTTTAAAATATAAAGCAACAAGCGTAACAAAGGCAATGAAAATTAAATAATAACAAACCAAAATAAAATAATAATGATAAATAAAATCTAATTGTTCACCTCTTTAATAACAATACTTGCTTGATATCCCTGTTGGTTTTTAGTGGCATTGCTTGGGAAATGTGTTGTCTAATGAAAATTTGCGAAATTAATTTTTGAAAAAAAAAATAAAAATTTTTAAAATAAAAAAAATGCTATCAAGAAGAGTATTGAGGTCACTCGCCAAAGGTTTGTTTCACAAAACATTTCAAAAAATTTAACTTTCTTCTAAAGGAAATAAAAATAGTACCTTATCTTTATTGTATGTATTTATTATTTAAAATAATATATTTAAATATATTTTAAAATAGAGGAAACAATTTATTCAATAATCAAAGATTCAATGCATCTTCCTATTTAAAAGGAGAACAAACTCAAGCAATTGATAACACTATTGGATATGTTCTTTCTAAAAACGCTAGAACAAGTCCTTATGCCAATGCTTTAAAATGTTCTTTCCAAGATGTTAATTGGAATTATGCAACTTTAAAAGTTAGTATTAATTAATTAATTTAAATAATTAAATTTTAAAATAGAAACATGTAGAAGCCTTAGCTTGTGGATTAATAGAAATGGGTGTTAGACCAGGTGATAGATTAGCTTTAATTCAAGGAATGACTGCTGAAACATTTGTTACTTTATTAGCTTGTGCTAAGATTGGAGCTATTCTTAGTCCAATTCCAGAAGTAAAGACAGCTAAAGATTTAACAAGATTCATAGAGTTATTGAGACCAAGAGTAATTATTACATCAACCAAGATAGGAAATAGAAATTACTTTAAAATGATTAAAGAAGTTGTTCCTGAATTGAGTTTATCCGATTTACACTTACCATTTAAGTCTAAAAAGTTCCCATACTGTAAACAAATATTATTTACAGATAATAGAGAGAAACCAAAAGATGGAACTTATCAATTAAGAGATGTTTTAGTTTATGGTCCATTCGGTTATTATGAAACACCTTTACGTAGAATTGCAATGCAATTGGAACCAACTAATCCTGGATTAGTTTTATTTAATGATAAGAATCCAGAGAAGGCTACTTCAACAATCTACACACATAAGAATTTACTTAATGCAGGTAATTTAGTTGCAAAAGAATTGGGATTACAACATGGTGAACGTGTTATGATTCCAAAGTATTCTACTACACCTTCAGGTGCAATTTTAGGTAATTTTACTGCATTTGTTACTGGTGGTGTTGTTGTTTATCCATCTGAAGAATTTAATACTGCAACTACTTTATCTCAATTATCATTAGAAAATTGTTCTACTCTCTTTGTTGAATCTCAAGAATTAGAAGATTTATTGAATCATGCAGATTTAGGAAAACATACATTTGATAGTCTTAAGAATATTGTTATTTGTGTTCCTCTTGGTGTTGATACTACTGCAACAATTGCAACTGTTAAACAAAAGTTACCAAATGTTAAAGTTACTGTTGTTAGTGGACTTGAAGAAACATCTGGAATTTTAACTGTTAATGGAAAAGTTGTTGATAATACAGAAGTTAAAGTTGTTGATGGTACTCTCCATGTGAAAGGTACAACTGTTGCTGCAGGTAAATGGCAAGATATAGGTCAAGTTGGTTATGATATTAATGAAGATGGTTGGGTGAATACTAAAAATACTAAAGTTAAAATTGAAGGAGAAAAATTAGTTTTGGCTTAAGAGGGTTTAAATTGTGTAATTCAATAATGGAATTTTATAAATTTTATTTGACAAATTATTCTTTTTAGAAACCATAAAATCCGACATCTTTCATAATTTCCCTTAAAGCGTTTTGTGTAAATTCATTTGCATTATCTGCCCCATCTTTAATGATTTGATTGATGTAATCTTTCTCTTTTAATAATTTAAAATAGTTTTCTCTTATTGGTCTAATATGATTTACAATAATTTCACTCAAATCTTTTTTAAATTTATTATTATCTAGATTTGGATATAATCTTTGTAAATCTTCCATTTTTAATTTCCCACTTTCCTCTAGAGAAACATAAATTTCCATTAAATTTGATATTTCAGGTCTTTTCTCTTTATCATAATAAATAGGTTCTTGTAAAATATCAGTTTTAGCTTTTTTAATTTTATTTATAATCATATCATCAGTATCAATTAAATTAATTCTTGTTAAATCACTTGGATCAGATTTAGACATTTTCTTTGTACCATCACGTAAATTCATAATTCTATTACAATGTAAAGGATAAATACCTTTTGGAATATTAAAAATATTCTTTTTAAATTTATAATTAAATTGATGTGCAACTTCTTGTGATAATTCTAAATGTTGTTTTTGATCATCACCAACAGGAATATAAACTTCATGATTATAAGAATGATCTTTAATATGTGAATATAATAAAATATCAGATGCCATTAAAATTGGATAAGAAACTAATCCAATACTTGTATTTTCATTCTTTTTATCTTTATAATGATGCATACGTTTTAATCTATTTTCACTTACATTACATCCAAATATCCAACTTAATTGTGAATGAGCTGGAATATGTGATTGTAAAAATAAATGACATCCATCATTATTATTTACGATTGGATTTAAACCACATGCAATTAACATACATATTAATTCAAATGATGATTTCTTTAATTCAATTGGATCTTGTGGCATTGTAATTGCATGTAAATCAACTACACAAAAGAATTTCTTATGAAATAGTATATCATCTTCTTTAATATGTAATAAACTACAATTATTATTTTTAATTTCTATATTTTCATCTTCTTTATGAATTAATGATTTAATTTTGTTTCTTTCTTCTTCTGTATGTCCTTTATTTTTAGTATTACTTAAAATTACCCAATTTTTAATTGCTCCTAAATAATTTCCTAAATGAAGATTACCTGTCGGTTGAATACCTGAAAATACAATACGTTGTTTATCTTTGTTATCAATTGTTAAATTTCTTAATTGTAGAGAGATACCGGAAGATAATGAATGTTTCTTCTTGTGAAATGTTTGTTGTTGAAATAGTCTTTTCATTTTTTTTAAATATTTCTTACAAAGTCACCAAGGAGTAGTTGCTAGCCTTTCATATGTTAAATTTCACAATGCAATATTGTTTTGATCCTAAAATTCTGCACAATTTCCCATTCTATCAAAAAATCTAATCTTTCTTGTAGATTTAATGAAAAAACAAGAAATGACACATGTAGGGAGGGCTCTTTCAATTCTTGATTTTTCTTTAAATGGTAAGATTTGAACCATTTCCTCTTTTAAAAACAATTCTCTTAAAATTTTAGTTCTATATAAATTACCATAATTATCGCCATAAAATAACATTAAATCTTGATTATCTTCCTCTCCATATTTTGTTGCACAAATACATGATATCATTATCTTAGAAACTATTAATTCTGAAATTCCAAAATTAATAATTTTCTTTGCTGTTTTGAAATTATCTTTTGAAAATAAAATTACAATTTTCTTTTCTCCACAAACAATTACATGATCAATATAATTCATTCTAATCATTTTCATCATTGTAGGGGAACCATCAATAATAGAGTACTTTTCAGTTTCCCTACAGTTCAATACAATTTGCATTCTTACATTATTATTAGCTAAAACCTCTATTGAAATGTCAAATACTTCAAGAGTTCCAATTGACCTTAAAACAAAGAGATTTATAGAGAAAAGTTTATGACAGCAACGAACTTCAGCCTCAGGAGATTCTTGAAATAAGGATTGACCATTAACAGCATCAGTGGTAATATTATTGCTGGTAGTACTACTCTTCATCATTAATCCTAAACTTGTTATTGATGGAAATCTTACTTCATTTCCCTTCGTTAAGGATAGAAATTTATCTTGAACAATATTTAGAGAGTTGTTCGTTTCATACAAAACTTTATAGAGAAGGATAGAACCATCATAAAAGCCTAATGCTAACACTCCACACCAACCAATTAATGAAGTATACTTTGTTAGAGCGTAAATACAGGTTACAGTTGAGCGGGAAGGGATATCAAGCCTTAAAACTTCAAGTAAAGGGTTAAATACAACTAGTTGACCAGTGTTTGTAATAATTACCGGGAAGATGGTTGAATCGAACCTAAGGATTGCACTTGTTACTATTTGGTTTTCTACATTAATTGAAATACTATTACTTTTATGTTTGGTTATATCTTCAATGAGTAACGAAGGTTCTGAAGTTGCCTTTATTAAATACTCTGTAGATTTTATAGCTTGTTCCTTTTTAACTACATTTTCAATGCATTCTTCATTTGAGATACAACAACTAGTTAGAAATGTAAATACTTCGTTATTAATACTTTTCTCAAGAAAAAGAGATTCCTCTTCCATCTTTTTTTTTGTAATTTATTACCAATGTAGCAGTTGTAAATATTTTTGTTTTTAAAATGATGAATTTTATCTACTTTGTAGAATTATCATTGTTATTAATAAATTGTTAATTTGTTATAAAACTAAATAATGAGTCAAAGAAATAATTACTTTTTAATTCAAATTATAAAATGAATTAAAGATTGACAAATTTCTAAATAATCTCAATTGTTTAAATAACTTATTTCAATATTTTTTAAACTTTCATATTTTTTAAATTTTATCAATTTAATAATTTTATTTTTTATATCTTTGTTTTTATAAAAATATTTATTAATGCAAAAAATTACTTTCTTTTATAAAAATTTGAAAACGTATAAATATTTTGTTGGACTACCATATTTAGATAGTTTAACAAAAATTTGGGAAATACGTGTTGTAAAAACACTTACCATAACAAGAAACAAAAGACCCTACTATAAAAAGAAAGAAACAAAAAAGGAAAGTAATATTATAAAAAGAGGATTTATTTATTACAAAAACAACACCACAACACAACAACAAACAACAACCGTCCAATCAATAAAACAAATAAAAACCTTTAAATAAATAAATAAATATTTAAAAATTAAATAAAATAAATATAAAAATATAAATAAAATAAATATAAATATAAAAAATATTAATTATAATTAAATATAAAAAATAAATATAAATAAAAAATATAAATAAAATAAATATAAATATAAAATATAAATAAAATATAAATAAAAAATATAAATAAAAAATATAAATAATATAAAAAAACAAGTAAAATTAAAAAAATTAATTTAAATATAATATAAATTATTTCTTTTTAAAGTTATTTAACTGTTTTTGTAACAAATTAACTGATTTTATCAGGTTATTCATTATTGTAAAAATATTTAAAGGAGTATTTACTTCTACTTTTACTTCTTTTTCTTTATCATCAGAAACAAATATAATATTATCTTCCTTTTCTTCCTCATTAAAAAGATCTCTATTATAAAGTTCGTTATTATTTTTGTAAAACAACATCTGTGTTGCTGATAAATTAGAAAGATATTGAGGAGAGGAAGAAGATTCCAACACTTGTTTTTCTTCTGATTTTTGTTGTTCTTCTGTTTATTGTTGTTCTTCTGTTTATTGTTATTGTTGTTCTTCTTCTACTACTTGTTGTTGTTGTTGTTATTTTGGTATTTGTTGTTGTGGTAGTGATTGATACTGTTCTACTTGGGGTTGTTGGTTAGTATTGTTATTAGTGGAATTATCTCAAGGAGTAATATGTGCGGAATTTTTGTTGAAGATTTCTTTACAAACTTCCACAAGCCCATTTTGATTTACAAAATCCCGCATTACTCCCATTAATGCTGTTCTCTGAATGTTTGATAGGAGAGAGTCAAGAGTAAGAGAACAACTTCTCTTTTTCTTTTTTACTTCATCTTTCTTCTGTTGCTCTTTCTTTTTTGCTTTCTTTCTGAACTGTTTTAAACAATTCTTTTCTGCACAAGCTTTTTGTATGCTTTCATTTTTCACTCTTCTTTGCTGCTCCTTTACTTTCTTAATTATTTTTACCTTTTCAGAGCAGTACCTTGATTGTGAGTCGCAAGTGCCATTACATTCAAAACCATTACATTAGTCACGTCTATGACCTAACTTATATCATTTACCACACTTTTTCTTCAAAACAGCCTATGATACAACTTTTTGTTTTTTTCTTTTTTTCACAGAACTTAAGCAGACATTCTTTAAATTCTCTTCACGACGTATTTAGGAAGAATATACTTAACAAATTTTTTTGTTTTTGGGGTATAGTTGGAGTATCTTTTACTACTCCATATTTTTAGTCTAAATGTATGGTAAAATGCCTTTTTCTTCCAATATCTCACAACACCCTCTGTCTTTCCAATACAAGCAGCTATTTGCTTGTTAGAGAGGCACTGTTGATTAGAGATTATTATCATCATCCCGTATACATACGCTGCTAAACATTCTACCATAAGTTTAAATGATTTCAAAGGAATGTTAGCAACTATTGGAGTTCATTACTTTAAAATAACTATCCGCGACATATTCCTTTTCCATAGTTAAGATTACAAAAGATTCAGTTACAAACACTGCTTTAAATTTAGAACAAACAACATTCTGAAATATTTGGAGTACACACAAGTAATGTATGTACTAACTCTCTATATAAATTGATTCAAGCTCAAATATGTAGACAAAAATTATTTTATCAATCGTAATCTCTTTAGAAAGTTTGCTATTGGACCAAAGGGAAGAAGAATTATTGTTATAAACAACACTAATGATTTAAATCTTTCAACCACCATGACTTTACTTATCGACTTTGGTGGTTCTTCTCCAGTATATTACAAATTATGTAAAAGTTTCAATACCCAAAAAGACTTCTTACAGTTTATTAAGAACGCGTTATCCAATAAGAGATTAATATGAAGCGATTACTTCATAATAAATAATGCTAGTGTTCATGAAGGCTATTCAACATTCGAAAAATTGTTAGAATTATTAGATAAAGAAAGAGTAAGGTTAATCTTCTTGCCAGCATATTCCTTTGAACTTAATTCATGTAAATCCTTATTTCACACAATTAAAGCAAAATTGAAGAACATAAAACAACATAAAAGTACAACAGCATTTACTCAATTAATTCATCTTTCAGCAGCTTCTATTACTGCTAAAATTATTAGAAACTTTTATCGCCACTGCATCTTCAACTTTAAGAAGGAATTAGGTAAAGATATTACAAACCACAACTTCAATGATGAAGTAAGTCGTTGGTGTTCATTTGAAGAGATCATTCAAAATAAAGTAGTTTAATAAATTAAATCAAATTTAATTACTTACATCTTTAAACACTCAACACAACTACACCAAACACTACACTCAACACAACTCTACCAAACACTACAAACGCTGCTATACACACTCAACACAAACTCAATACAACACTACAAACACTACTATACACTATGTTACAACGGCTTTACTTTACATGGTGAAAGTATTTTAAATTAACGGCTGTTGTCTCTTAGGCTTAGCTGCTTTAGCCATATTTAGTGATTTTTTTTATTTCACCGACAGATCTTCTGCATTAGTGAAGGAAATTTCTTTTGCGGGACGTTCTAAAAAAAAGGTTTAAGGTTGCGTAAATTAGAACCAAATCAACTGTATAAAATGTAAATAAATTTCCATCTAAATAATCCAACAATAAATCAAAATATCGTATTTTAATTTCATTTTGAATTGTGAATGTTGTGTAATGTTTGAATAATTATTTCTCGTACTGACATTTTTTGAAGAAAATCCATCTAATATTTTCAGTTGCAAAAGATTGTTATATTATTCAAACAACACAAAATAAAATTGGTTTTGTTTTGTTATTCATAAGGTCCACAAAAGAAATAACCATCATTAATCTCAACCTTTTTGCTTTTAAACAACTTTTTAAATTCCAATTCTTGGTTGAACTTAAAAAATACTTCAATAGTCACTTGGCGGCAGTGAAACCGTTTTCCAATTTGAAATTTTAAAAAAAATGGGTAGTGTAAGTAGGACATTATTTTTTCAATTTTTTTAATTTAAATTCCGTTACGCTAGCGTAGGGTTGTGGAAGACGATGATGCAGAGAACTCTGCTGCAGAAGAAAATGGAAGAAGTGAATCAGAAGACACTGAAATGAAAGAAAAGAAAACTACAAAGAAAAATCCATCAACAAAAAGAAAGAAATCAGCAATAATTGATGACGAAAGTGAAGAAGAAACAAAGAAAGAAACTAAAAAATCCAATGGAAAAAAAGAAGATAAAAAAAAGAAAGTAAAGAAAGAAGAAGAAGATGAAAATGTTTACAAATGGTGGAAAGAAAGTGACGAAAAAATTGAAGAAATGATTACAAGTGATCAAAAGTGGACTACCTTAAAACATAATGGAATGTTATTCGCACCAGAATATGAACCACATGGTATTCCTCTTTATTATGATGGTAAACCTGTAAAACTAACAGTTGAACAAGAGGAAGTAGCAACAATGTATGCAGCTTGTACAACGAGTGAAGTTTTTGAGAAGAAGACATTTAAAGATAATTTTTGGAAACAATTTAAAGAAGTTTTAGGTAAAGGACATTTAATTAAAGATTTTAGTAAATGTGATTTTAGTAAGATATGGGAACATATTTTAACTCAAAGAGAAATTAATAATAATAGACCAAGTGAAGAGAAGAAATTAGATAGAGAATTAAGAGCAAAGAAAGAACATCCATTTCAATATGCATATGTTGATGGAAGGAAAGAAAAGGTTGTTGCTTTTAAAGCTGAACCTCCTGGACTATTTAGAGGAAGAGGTAATCATCCAAAGATGGGTTTAATTAAGGGTCGTGTTAAACCTGAAGATGTCACTATTAACATAGGAAGATTAGAAGATTGTCCACCACCTCCACCTGGACATAAATGGAAAGAGGTGATAACAAATAATAAAGTATTATGGTTAGCTGCATATAAGGATTCATTAAGTGGTAGACTGAAGTATGTTCAATTCTCTGCAACATCAAGTTTAAAATCAGTTAAGGATTATATGAAATATCAAACTGCAAGAAAGTTAAAAGATATTATTGAAAAGATTAGAAAGAATTATAAAAAACTTTGGGATTCAGAGTTGACAGCAGATAAACAATTAGGTGTTTGTATTTATTTCATTGATAAATTAGCACTTAGAGTTGGTAATGAAAAGGATGATGATGAGGCTGATACAGTTGGTTGTTGTACTTTAAGAAAAGAACATATAGAATTAGTAGAACCATCTACACTTAAATTTGATTTCCTTGGTAAAGATTCTATTAGATATATTAATACAGTTGAAGTTGAAAAGAAAGTATTCTCAGTTGTAAAAGAGTTACTTAAAGGAAAGAAGAAAGACTCAATGCTATTTGATGAGATTAATGCAACAAAAGTAAATAGTCACTTAAAATCATATTATGAGAAACTTTCAGCTAAAGTATTTCGTACTTTTAATGCTTCAACAACATTAGATAGAGAATTAAAACGTTTAGAAAAGGATATTACAGATGATATGTCTGTAGATGAGAAGATTGCAGTGTATAATAATGCTAATAGAGAAGTTGCTATTTTGTGTAACCATCAACGTGCAGTTCCAAAAACTTTTGAACAATCTGTTGGAACGATGGATAAAAACATTGAAGATTTGGAAAATTTTATAAAGAGATTACAAAAAGCAGCAAAAGATATGAATAAACTAGGTCAAGAAGAGGTAGAACGTAAATGGCAAGCTGAAAATGAAAAGATTGAAAAGAAATATGAACAGGATTTGGAAGAATATGAGAAGAAAGTTAAAGAAATTGAACAAAAAGCAAAAGAAGCAGGTAAATCTGTGGCAGCTTACCTTGGTACAACAAAGAAAGAAAAACCACCAAAGAAACCATCAATTAAGAAAATACCTAAAAATATTGAAAAAGAAATTGAAAAATCAAAAGAAAGATTAAAGAAATTAACTAATCAAAAACAAATGAAATGTGAAAATAAGGCTGTTTCTTTACATACTTCTAAAATGAATTATATGGATCCTAGAATTAGTATTTCATGGTGTAAGAGAAATTCTGTACCAGTTGAGAAGATATTTTCAAAAACTATTAGAGAGAAATTCCCTTGGGCTATGGATGCTGAAGAAGATTATACATTTTAATTTATTTATTGTTGTTTTTGTTCCAGCATTAATTGCTTCTTAGGTTGTAAATCAACTAACTTAAACAATGACTTGGGCGTGTCAATGAATTTATAATTATACATTTATCCAAGTATTTTATAATTTACTATACAAAAAGAAAGTAATAATATATGTTGCAAAAAGACATTGTTAATTTATTTATTATTTTTAGTAATAAAAATAGATAGTGAAATATTTTTTTGGGTGTTTGTTATAATAAATTAATTTAATAAAATTACTAATCTTTTTATTTAATTTTAGTTATTTTATTTATATATATTTAAATAAACTATTCTTAGTCAATAATTTTTTTGTGTATTTTAATTATATAAACAATGTTTTAATTTATTTATATAAATTTACTTTTAAATTTATTATAATATATAACATTTTATAATAATTCATATTAAATCTAAAATAATTATCATTTTATTAATTTTTTATACAAAATAAAAAAAAAGATATTTTTATAATAATTTTTTATTTTTTAATTAATAATAAAAATTAAAATTATTTAAAAAAAAATGATAACAATTATTAATTAAATTATTAATTAAATTTATTATTTAAAAAAATATTATTTATGTTTAACTTAAATATATAAAATTTATTATAAAAAAATCTTTTCTTATTATTTATAATACTAATATCTAAATTTAAATATACTATCTAAATTGTAAGATTATAATAATGATATGTGTGATTTAATTAATATAATAAAAATTTAGTTTTTATAATTAAAAATATTTAATAAAAATACATATTTTTTATTTTATTATAAAGATTATTTATTATATTTATAAAATAATAAAATAAATAATTTACAAAATAAAATAAATAATAATATAAATAATTTACAAAATAAAATGAATAATAATTTATGTTAAATTAATAATTTATTATAAAATAAAATAAAATTTATTATAAAAAAAAATAAATTATTATATAATGAAACCATTTTATAATTTATTAAAATAATAATAATAATAATTAAAATAATAATTTATTTTTAAGTAATAAAATAATTTTTAAAAAAAAAGAAAATTCAGTAAAAGATAATATAAATATTAATATTGTATAATTTATAATGTTTAAAAAAAAATTATAAAAATTAATAGTTTAAATTATTAAAATTAAAATTTATTAAAACAATTAAAAATTATTTATAAATATATAAAACATTATTAATAATAATAATTAGTCATAATAATAATTTAATAAAAATTTTATAACTAATAATTAAATAATTAAACTCAAGTAGCATCTAATTAATTAAATATTTTATACTTTTTCATCTAATAATATATGAAAAATATATAATATTATTTTTTTAATTTAAATTTTATTTTTTAATTTATTAAATTTTTTATAATTTAATATTTTTTTTATTTTAAAAATTTTAATGAATTATAAAAAATAAAATTATTAACACTTAAAAAATTTAGAAATAAAATAATTTAAAATTTAAATAGATATTCATAAATTATTTATTAAAAAATATTAAAGATTTATTAAATAATGATAAGTTATTATTTGTTAAAATTTTTAATTAAAATATAATTATTTGTTATTGTAATATATTATTTATTTAATTAAATCTTTTAGATTTATTATTTTAAAATCAGTTATTTTTTTGAATTATTTATTATAATAGTATTAATTTAAAAAAATAAAAAGATATTTTATTATTTTTTGTGGTAGAAATGTATAATAACTAACCTATAGTTGAAACAGATGTTTTAATACCACCTTAATGCAACTAAAATTAAACCAATAATTGCTCCCCACCAATGTGGTAGATCTCCTGTTAATTTATCAATTGCTGTAATACTAACAATTATTTGTCCAACACAATAAATACCTAATTAATTACAAATAAATAATATTAAATAAACAGTTAAATAAAATAATACCTACTTCCTAATCCAACAATAGTCCAATACTTTCCAATTAAAGCATCAGCTAAAAATCCACCAATTAAAGGTGTGAGATAAGCAAAAAACATAAAAGCATGATTAATAGCTGTAGCAGTTTTTTTTTTATTCATTATAATAAATTATTTATAATTGTTATTAGAATAATAATAATCAACAAGTTATTTCAAGTAATAAACAAATTTAAGAATTAATATGATTGTTTTCCTTAATTAAAGGAAGGAAGAATAAGGATTTTTTATTAAATGAAATTAGATTTCCTCCATTTTTTATCAACTTTACAATGTAATTATTCCAACAAATTCATTTGGCCTATTCTCAAATTGCTTACATCTATTCTTTACAAATAACAAAGATTTATCTTTTTCAAATCCTTTCATTTTCATAGCGATATCAATACAGTTTAGACATTCTTTTAAATTATTTTCCAACAACGCATCCCTTAATAATAATGTTATCATTTCAATCTCAATTAATAGTTTATCATTTTCTGTTTGTTCTTCTTTTCTTTCTTTTAATAATTCGTAAACTTCAATTGCTTTTGAACTTCCCTTTACAATAACAATATCTACAAATTTACAATAAAATTTAAATTTAATATTTCTATAAACTGACCCACTTATTAAATTATTTAAACCATATAATTTACATAGAGGTTCAATACTTGCTGCCAAATTAACATTCTTCCCCAAAGCTGTATAATTTAATCTCTTAGTACTACCAAAATTACCCAACAATACTTTACCACAATGTAATCCTATTCTACATTGTAATGTTGGTAGCTTCCTTTTATTCCAATTAGTGTTAGATTCTATTTGTAATTTATTTATACATTTTAAAGTGGCGTGACACGCATGCTCTGAATTAGAGTCTGAATAATTAAATAACGCCATAATCGCATCTCCTAAATTTTAAATAATAAAATAAATAATAAATATTTACCTATATATTTATCTATAATTCCACCTTGTTCTTCAATTATTAAAGTCATTTCTTCTAATGCTTCTCCAACTAATTCAACTAATTGAATTGGTGTTAATTTTTCTGTCAATTCAGTAAAACCAACAAAATCTAAAAATAAAATACAAATCTTTCTTTCATTTAAAAACATTTCAGCAACTTGTTTCTTTCTTAAACTTCTTTTAATTATATATTCTGGAACATATTTTCTAAAAGATTGTAATGCATAAACCATTGAATAAAAAGTTTGTTGTATAGAAGTTAGTTCAAATAAAAAGAAATTATTTTTGTAAAAATTATGACCATTATTGATTTTTTGTAAAATTTGTTCTAAATTTAAATCTTTTACTAATTGCAATTCTTTTTGTAATTTTCGTAAAGGTATTGTAATAAAACACCCAAGTGTTAAGGTCAAAATAAAAGAAGTAATTATCATAAATACTGCAATTGTAACTACTATTATGTATCCTCTATCTATAATTGATAAATATTCCAAATGTGGAAAAATTATAAATACTAACCAATCTAAATTATTATCTTTAAATGGTGACACATAAACAATCTATTTATATATTAATTTTTAGCATAATAGTTATAAACTTACATATCTTTTCGTACCAATAAACACTCTACTTAGCTTTGTAGTTTGAATCTCTTTAAAAGTATTATTTTTATCAAGAAATGTTCCAACCAATCGAGCTATTTTACTACTATTTAACACATGTTCTCTTGTTTTAATTAAATTATTTGATGTTAAAGAAGATGCAATAATATCCCCACTACGCTCTGTTACAAGTGCAAATCCAGTTTTTCCAACTTTTACTGTTTTTAATAACTTATTTAGATCTGAAATGGAGTATCCACTTGAAACCATTCCAATAATGTCTTCTTTTTCAAATTGATCATTGTAACTATTATTAAAAAGGGAACGATACACCAAACTACATCTACTAATAATATATTCATTATTATGAAAATAAGGTTGTTCAAAGGGTGTCCAAAAATCAACAAATTCATCTTGTCTCAAATACTGATTTAATCTTAAATAAGTTGTTGTATAATTTCTTGTCACAATTATAGGAACCCCTTCTTTTATATTTTCTAAAACATCAATAGATTTCGCCAGATATATTCTCAAATTAGTATCATTTGAATCTTTAAATCCTTGTAAAATCGTTCCATTTGGTAATCTTTCAAAAAACACTTCATTTCCACCAGTATTAGATAAACTAACTAAAGACACCTCAGGAAATATTATTTTCATTTTCGATAAATAATGTAAATTACTATCTCTTGTTATTAAAATATTTGGATAATTAGTACTATATAATTCTTGAATAAAACTATTTAATTTTGAGGCAATACTTGTATAAAAAGCTAGATTTTCTCTTACGTTTTTATGTTCTTCTTCTATTAATCTTGTATTAAAATCTTTACCTAACACAAAAGTTGTCATAACGTTGATTAGAAATATAGAAAGAAAAGTAAACAGAGCAATTGAGATTAATACTGTCGGAAGTATAATTGCTATTCTGCAACAATACTTTTTGAAATTGCAACATTTTGTTTTCTCTTTAAAATTTCTATTTTGTTCGTAATGTTTATCATTAAAAAGATTATATTCTTCATTATTATCTTCATCCTCTTTTGTTTTTTTAATAATTAAAACAAAAATTGTGTGACTTACTTAATATTATGTTTGGTCTTGTTAAATGATTGTCTTCTCCTGAAGAAGTCATATTAGGAGAGTTATTGTTGCAATTATCATGATTATTGTCACTTGCATTATTATCACTACTGCCACTAGGCACTTCAAGCATTTATTTTTATTTTCCTTTTAAATGATAGTTGGGTCTTAGTTATAAATAAACCTTAGATGAGCTTTTAATTTTAGCTGTACTAATTAGTACTAATTATTATTGACATTTCCTTTATTGGTAAAGAAATACCCTTCACGTGTATAATATATAATATATATATTTAAGTAGAAATCTATTACAATAAATTGCAAAAAAAGTAAATTAGATAAATCTTCATTGATAAGTACTATTTAAATATATAGTCAACTGTGATAATGTTTATTTTCTTTTCTTTTCTTTACGTATAGATATCATACGTTTAGCTCTATCCAATTGCTGTTCATTTCCTCCCAAAAGAATATTAACATATTTATCAGAACTATCTTCTTCTGAAATTCTAAATAATTCACATCCACTTTCTCTTTTCATTGTTTTAATAAAATTAATTGTAAATGTTTGATTTACTAAATTTTTATCAATATTTACATTAAATTTAATTTCTCTATATAAATTTGTATGAATTTCTTCAATTTCTTTTAATGTTCCAATTACAATAAATGCACCATGAGTACTTTCTTGTTGAACAAACATTTCACAAGTTGGGAATTTAGTTATAATTTCAGTTATTGTTTTACCTTTACTTCCAATAACTTTACCCAAAGGAATAGTTGAAAGTGGTATTTTAACATTAAATACTTCAGAATTATTAGAGATTAGGTTATTTTTACTTTCTTCAATTGTTGTATTAAATGGTTGTTGTTGATTAAAGAAATAAATTCTTAAATATTGTTTATCTTTAAATTCATTAACATGTAATAAATTATCATCTCTTAAATCTAAATAAAAGTATCCATTCTTTTCTTTTCCAAAATCATTTAAAATATTTAAAATTTCTTGTCTAATAAATGGATATTCAAAATCTCTTAATGTTTTACTATACAATTGACTTCTTTCAATAATTAAATTATTTAAATTATTATTTAAAAATAAATTTATAAATAATTGTTGAGATTCATATAAATATAATAAATGTAAAACATCCATTGATGCTCCTTCAATCTTTTCACTTGTCAATGGTCTTTCTTTCCAATAATATTCTTGTTGATTAAAATCTATTTGTCTATTATATTTTAATGAATAATCAATTGAACAATATTCATGTAAACAAGAAACTAATCCTTTAATTCTAAATAATGATCTAATTAAAGTATGTGAAATTATAGTTTCATAATTATTTATTTCTAATAATTCATTTGTATTATCTATTATAATGTCATTATTTGATAATAATGGTTTATATAATTGTAAAGTCCATTTGTTATTAATTTTAGTTAAATTTAAATGAAATATTTCTAAATTAACATTTTGATTGATGCTATTATTTATTGCTGACATTTCTAATAATTTGAATAAATTATCTTTTGAAAATGTTAAGGTTTGATTATATTTAATTAATAAAATATTAAATAAATAATTTAATTTTAATTCATTTAATTCATTTAAATTTTCAAATAAAGGTAAAATAATTAATTCTTTTAAATCTTTCTTGTTAATTAAATCAAAATAAATTAATTGTGAAATAAATATAAAATTTAAAACATTAAATTTTTCAAATAATTTATTTTTCATTTCCTTTTCAATTAAATTATTTTCATTTATATTATTTTTTGTAAACAATCGCTTATTATTATTTAAATTATAAATTTTAAAATTATTAAATAATAAAATATTTAATTGATTTTTAAATTCTTCACTAAAATAATCTGTAAATTTATTTACTTCATCTTTTGTTAAATTTAATTCAACATTTAAAATATTTATTTGTTTAAAATGAAGATAAATATCTTTACAAATTATTGAAAGAATTTGTATATCATTTAGATTTTTAGTTTTTAAATAATGTGATTGTAAATTTATAAAATTTAAGATAATTAAAATAATTTCTTTAATATTTAATTCAATATCTGATTTAATATTTATTTTCTTTTTATTTCTAGAAAATGATAAATTATGTTTAAATACTTTTTGTAAAATATTTTTAATTTCATCAAAAATAAAATTAATTATTGTATTGTAATTATTAGTATCATAATTATAAACTAAATGATCTAAATAACCATAAATATTTAAAAAATATTCTTTACAAAATTGATATAAATATGATTTTTCATTTAATACTTTTTGTAAAGTATTTAAAAATAAAAACTTCTTAATACAATTATTCGCAATTTGTGTGTCGTAAATACAATTTAATTTTGTATTAAAACATTGATAAAATAAAACATCATTATCTCTTCTACAGTCATGAATAATTTTTACAATGTTATTTGATTCTAATAAATTTTTTAAATTTGTACTTTTCATTAATTCTATTCCACCAATTGTAAATACATCAATTAAATAAATAGTTATTCCATCATCATTATATTCTTGATTTAATTCATAATTATTTAAAATTTTATTATAAATAAGTTTATATCTATTTGGAATGGATAATTGTAAAATACATAATGTTCCTTTTAATTTAGATAAATCAGGTGATCCTTCACCATCAACACCAATGTGAGGTAAATTGGTATAGAAATCATTTTTAAAATAATTTCCTAAATATAATAATTGATTAATTATTTCACTTAAATGTAAATTATATTCCTCTATTGATGAAATAATTTGAACGGAATAATTTAATTCATGATTTTCCATTTCGGTGTGACGATATTTTTTAAAAATTAAAAATAATTATCTTTTATTCAAAACAAAATTAGTTTCCTTTCAGGATTGAATGTGATTGTGAACTACTAGTATTACACGTGTCTTTGTATTACCATGGTCACTACCACCAATTAGCAATTCTCATAGTATCCTTTTCTTTCAAATTTTTGTACATTTTGAAAGCTACCTCTAAATCATGTGGAATATGGCCACTTCCATTTTGTAAACATTTACGTTTACAATTTTCAAAATAATCTAATAAAATTGGTCTATATTCTGGATGAGCACAATTATTAATAATAACCTTAGCTCTATCTCTTGGACATAATCCTCTAACATCAGCATAACCATATTCTGTAACAAAAACATCTAAATCATGTTCTGTATGATCTATGTGACTACAAAATGGAACAATACATGAAATACCAATAGGATCTGTTTTTGTTGGACGTACAGAAGGTGTGTGCATAATACTTAGTTTTGCATTTCTTAAGAAATCTCCAGATCCTCCCAAACCATTAATCATTTTAGAACCATTTACACAAGTTGAGTTAGCGTGACCATAAATATCAATTTCAACAGGCTATTATTTATAAACGTAAATAAATGAACACTAAGATAACTTACTGTATTCATTGCAATAACACCTAATCTTCTAATTACTTCAGGGGCATTAGAGATGGATTGAGGTCTCAACACTATTTTCTTGGAATAATTATCCCAATCTTTGTAAAATCTATCAAATCCTTCATTTGATAAACGAATTGAGGTAGCAGATGCAAAATCGAGCTTTCCCTTATCAAATAAATTCAAAAAGCAATCTTGTAAAACTTCTGAATAAACAGTTAAGTTCTTAAAGTTTGAATTACCTAAACCCATAATTACACTATTAGCAATATTTCCAATACCTGATTGTAATGGTAATAATTGAGGTGGTAATCTTCCTGATTTAACCTCTTCCTCTAAAAATTGTATTAAATTATTTGCAATTTTCTGACTAATCTCGTCATCTGGGCTGTTTCCTCCAGTATTGTCTGGATGATCACTTTCAATTATGGCTATAACCTTAGATGCATCAATTGGTAAAGAAGTACCACCTATTCTATCCTTAACAGAATTTATCATTATTGGAGTTCTGTAAGGAGGCAATTCATTAACACAACTTATTGGAATATCATGGATAGAATCATAACTAGGAATAGAGGTATTCACTTCTAATATTATCTTATCTGCCATTGCTAAGATTTCTGGGGTACTACCGACAGCAGCTGCCAATACAACACTTCCATCTTCTTTAATTTCAGAAACTTCTACAACAGCAACATTAATAGGTTTCTGTTGATTTTCAACATGTTTTGTATAGAAACCATATAACAAGTTTTGTGGAAAGACTGAAAGATGTTGATCGGAAAACCTAATACGACCTTCATTAATTCCCTTTTAAATTATTAGTAAAACAAAATGTTAAAATATACAATACCTTTTGTATGTTTTTTCCTACTTGATGTGGGTATCTAATGTCTATCATATCTAGCTTTGCCATTCTGTCTTCTACTTCGGCTCCTAATGATGCACCAACTAACAAATTAAACTTTAATTTGCCATTCAATTTATTTTGTTCTACATGATCTGCTAATAACTGTTTGCATACAAAAAGTCAAAAACAGTAAAAACAGTAAAATTACTTACCTGCGGTAATTTCTTAGGATATCCCACACCTGTGAAACCACTCATTCCTATATAATCTCCATGTTTAAATAATGGAATGAGATCTCTAGGATCCTTAACCAATTTCTTTAATAAATTTGCATTCTTTACTCTTTCTTTCAATAAGTAAGACATTCTTTTCTTCTTTTCTTGTAAATAACGCGTAGGATCAAATTATTTAAAATTTGTTATCTTTTTCAATTCAAAGTGGTAAAATGGAAACTTCACAGTGAGGTAACGTTCAAAAATGCAAGCGCCAAACAGAAATTTCATGATAAGGATTTAAGATTACAATTTGCAGTCTTGTTGCTTTGAAGAGTATTCTTTTTGTGCTTCATCATCTTCGCCAAAAGCCAATTTGTTGTGATACCCAAAAGTGTCTATTTCCTTTCTGTATGATAATCTTCCAAACTTTATGTCATCATTATTATCAAGTGTATTGTTCATAGAGAGTTGAGTGAATTTATCATTTGCTTTTCTACAGTATTGACATGTCAGTAATGCAAGTAAAGAATTTCTTACAGAAGGTAGGCCGAATCCATAAACACAACAATTTAAAAATCCTTGCAGGGGAGCAAAAACGCTAAAGAAGAATGTGTAAAACACAAATTCAAAGTTAGGACTGGTTCTATTAAGCAGTGTACTAAAACCTAAATAATAGAACCAAATAGCTTGACAGCTTCCTGAAATCAAACTAAATAATAATTAGAAATACCATTAAAGAAATAACTTACAATGGAAGCAAATAAAGGCTTAATTTTCTTACAATATTATATCTAGCTCTCTTTGTTTCTTCTTTGGGAACTATTCTAATCTGGGTAGCAGATAAAACATTTCCAACATATCTCCAAATAATAATTAATATACACAAATTAACAACTCCTGCCTTAATGATTTTGAATTAATTTAAGAATGTTTAAATTATTACTTACCATTGTTAAATATAATGCTCCAAACAAATAACAACTAAACGCAATATACTTATCAACACCAGGATTATTTTCTCTAAATCCTGTCAAATAAGTGGTCATTCCGTATACAAATAAAAACAAGAAAGTAACAATAGCTACGCTCCAAGCTATAATATGGAAAATAATGTCATACTTTTTGTTTGTTTCTATCCAATTAACTCGCTTAATAGTAGTATAAATTGCAATAGCTATGAAAACTGACCAAGTTGCAGAACAAAGACAAAAACTATAATTTCCTTGAGCAAAAGTATGTTGAATAATCCATGAAATTTCCTTAAACTTTCCCTCACTTGGATTAAAATCCGGAATATAAGTAGAACACCAAACCCAAACGGTAAACAAAATATTACAAGAACTAAACATAAAATCCGAAAAACAAAGCATTATCATTGTTCTTCTAATAAACTGTCTTTTGTTTTGGTGAATTACATCAGTTGTACTCTTCTTTTTCAATTTACTTTTATCAGAATTATTAACTAATAAATGTTGAGTTTCTTCGGCATCTTCATGAGATAAATGAATCAATGAATCGGCGAAAAACATAATAAAAACAATAATCGATCCAACAATACTTAGAAGATTGCCTAAAACGAAAATTATTTGAAAAGATAAGTTTATGATATCGGAGTTACTTTCGATCGGAGTGGTTTGGTTATTATTTACAAAAGGTGGTCGAAACGAAAATAATTCCAAGTGTTTTCCACCCACAAAATCTCTTTGAAATTGAAACATTTGTTTTTGCTTTTGTTTCTAATTCTATTGTTTTGCTTGTTCCAATTAGCTTGTAAATTATGTTTGTTTAATATCAAAAATTAGGCATTGTTTGGACGTTTTTTTTAATTTTGGCCAGAAAAATAATTTGTGGAAAGTATTTTGTAACAACTTACGATAAATGAAATTTGTAAAGATAATTTACAAAAGTAAAGTATAATAAAAATGGGTCAAAGCCCTGGAATGCCTATAGAAAGAAGGATAATGATATTAGGGACTGGTGAGTGTAAGTACTTAACCTTATTTCATGGTTAAACCTAAAAAACTTCAGCCGGTAAAACAACACTATCCAAATGTTTTAAGATTATGTCTGGTGTTAAAGTATTAGAAGAACGGTCAAATATTAAGGCTGTTCTCAACTATAATATTTGTTATTGCATTCATGCAATATTATCGTTTGAAGGGCTTACAGATTTCAAGGAATGCGCAACTTCCTATGAAACAATTACAAACTTTTCTAAGTTGTTCTCCAATTCAGTTTCCCTACAACAGGCTTACAAACAAAGACATTTATACCATCATCCTTTGGAGGCATTCACCAACTTACTCAATAGAATTGATGATATTAACAAGTTGAAAATTAGCCTTCAAGATTTCCTTAGTAGTTATGTCAAAACATGCGGTATTATCAGAAGTGCAAATTTGAATATCAATAATATAATCTTTCATATTTACGATACCGGTAAGTAATTTTAAAATTAATGTCTACTAACTTTCAATAAGGAGGACAAAGGTGTGAAAGAAAGAAGTGGAAGCTGGAATATGGAAATACAGATGCCTTTCTCTATTTGATCTCACTATCAGAATTTAATCAAATTATGTACGAAGCAAATGAAAATAGAATGTTAGATTCGTTACAACACTTTGAAAGTATAATGAACGACAAAAATTTCCCCAAATCAAAACCTTTCTACTTAATTTTTACTAAGGCAGATGTCCTTAAAGAAAAGATTAAAGAAATGAAGTTTGATCTAACAAATACCTTAAGTCATATTCCTAAATACTTTAAAGTGTTTAAACAAAACCAATCTAATCAATTTGAAAATACAGATAACTCTAAATTGGAGCAAATAACTAAACTTTCAGAAGACGAGTTTTGTGAAATAATTAGTTTTCTTTCAATTAAGGATTTGTATAGTATCATGTTGTCATGTAAATATATGTACCAATTAATTAACTTGGACAGAGTTTGGTACTCTTTATGTAAAACTCAACACCGTGATATTACTAGTGAACATGTAAATGCATGCATAGACAAATATAGCTCTTCTACAGATTACAATGAATCTAGATTTAAGTATTATTATAAAAATCAGGGATATGTATTTGAAAAAACTCTAGATTACATTAAAGATATGTACATTAGTAAAATATCCAAAGAAACAAATTTAAAAGGTGTAAAAGTAATTTGCACAGTTGACCTGGAAAACACAACAAAAACTATTTCTTCAATTTTAGAACAATTAAAATAAACTTAATTATTTTAATTTAAAGCTCTTCAATATCAGAATCTATTATTGCTTCTTCTTCTTCTTCTTCTGCAGAAGAAAGAACTATTTCTTCAGATTCACTGTCGTCAACTAAAATAAGATCGTCTTCTTTTTTCTTTTTAAAGCTTAAAGTTGTTTGTTTTTCAGTTTTCTTTTTTTTACTATCTTTTGTTTTATCTTCAGATTTCTTTCTCTTTGTTGTTTCTTTTTTTGTTTTCTTTTTTTTAGGTTTTTCTTCATCAGATGGAATATAATCACCATCCACATCTTTATTTTCTTCAGTCGAGGAATCTTCTTCTTGTAAGGCTTTCCATTTATTGTATAAAGAATAAGCACTTTTCCCTTGAACTTTTCTATTATTATATACTAATGTTCTTCTTCCATTAACAGTTATCCAACTAACTCTATCAGTTTTCTTAACTTCAGTTCGTTTTCTAGTTTTCTTTTCTTTTTTATCACTTTCATCTTTTTTTCTTTTTGTAGTTGACGTCTTTTTTGTTGATTTGCGCTTAGTAGAAGTTTCAACTTTATCTTCTTTTTTACTCTTACTACTTGTCGTAGTTGATGAACTACTACTAGTTGTTTTGCGACTGCTACTAGTTGTTCTCTTTTTAAATTGATTTTTAAAATCTATTCCTCCTTCGGCAGGTTGCAAAGAACTGATTTTTGTATAATTAAACTGAAAGTTGTCTTCTTCTTTTAGAGACATTTTGTTTAGTTCCAGTTAAAAATATATTTTATTTTAAAAAATTTAAAAAAAATCAATTATTTTTGGCGGGATGATGTTTTGTGAAATTCAAAAAAAAAATGTGGTCAACTATTGAAAGAAAATTTAAAACCTTTATTGTAATTGCTGAAAATTTAATAATGTATTTCTTTTTAATTCCTTGGTACATTAAATTACATTTAAATTATAAATTCAATAAAAATGATAAATTTTACAAAGACGTTTGTTACTCTTCTAAAAGAAAGAGAAACTTAATGAATATTTATCCAGCATCTCATTTAGATAATAATTCAACACATAAAGTAATTTTATTTATTCATGGTGGTGCTTGGAATTCCGGAGATAAATTTCTTTATCATAATGTTGGATTAAATTTACAAAAACATTTACCAAATTGTACAACCATTGTTTGTAATTACACATTAAGTCCTGAAGGTTTTATTGAAGATCAAGTTGAAGATATTTGTAATTGTGTTGAATGGATTCATAAAGATTTAATTAAATTTATGAAAGAAAATTCTTCTTTATTTGATAATATAAAGAATATTGAATTAACAGTTTGTGGACATTCAGCTGGTGGACATTTGACATTTCTATCTTGTTTATTTTCACCGAAAACTTTACAAAAAATTACAAATATTATATCATTTGCCAGTGTTTTTGATATAGTTAACCAATACGAAAGAGAATTAGAGAGATGTGTTGAAAATATCTCTGGCTTAAGGAAAGTAATGCATGGTGAAGAAAATTTAGTAAAATATTCACCTTATCAATTATTAAAGTCAGGAAATTATGATTTCTTCTTTAAAACAAAAGCAAACATTTATTTATTACAAGGGAAGAAAGATTTTACAATTCCAAAAATTCAAATTGAAACTTTC
Organism: Willaertia magna; assembly: GCA_902984215.1. Lineage (NCBI taxonomy): Eukaryota > Heterolobosea > Eutetramitea > Acrasida > Naegleriidae > Willaertia > Willaertia magna. The sequence continues at coordinate 161,813 of CADWAF010001251.1, forward strand.
ACTCAATTGTTAAAAGACAAGGGAATGAATGTTTTTCATGAAATGTTAGATGACGTAGATCATTCTTTAGTTGTAAAATCGTTAATGAATATTGACACGAGAAAAGAAATTAATAAAACAATAATAAATATATTTTCAAAAGTAATATTACAATAAAATTAATAAAAAACACTATTAAATAATAACACATACCATTTTCAAATTGTTTCTATTCTATTTATTTTATAAATTCATTTACAAATGAATAAACATTAGATTTTGGCAAGTTTCTAAAGCTGACTAACCTGAAACTTGCAAAATTTAATTTGGCTAAACTCCAAGTTAGAAACGATATCATTAAAAAATGGCCAAATTATCATCTCCTTTAATTTTAATATTTTGTTTTTTACTTTTTATTGGATTTATCAACGCTTTTAATATCTCTATTAGAAAAGACAAAAGATTAAAAGCTAAAGATGTTTTACCTGCCGCTTTAATGACAATCCAACAAAATTCATTAAATTACATGTCCCAACAATTAACTCCTCTAATTAAACAACAATTATTAAATAATTTTCAAATACCAGATATTGATTCCGATATTGATACACCAATTGGACAAGTACTATTTCAATTATCTAATATTCATATCAATAACTTTGAAATTACAGTTCCTACCGTTCAAGTTGCTTCACAAGGCTTAAATGTTTTAATCCAAAACTCTCAAGCATCTTTAACTGCAGTAAGTATTATTATTTTACAATTATTAAAATCATTAAAATAATTAAAATAATTATTAAAAAAGGATTGGCATTATAAAAAGAAGCATTGGCCACATTTGGCTGATCATGGAAGTGCAGATGCAAGTATTGGACGTAAGTTTTTATTAAGCTTTGTTGTTTTAAATATTATTAATGTTAAAAGTTCAAATTTCTTTTCTTTTACAAATTAGTACATCTAATCCTTCAGGTATTTCAATTAGTGTAACTAACTTTAATGCTATCTTTACACAATTTAATTTAAAACTTCATGGTGGTGAATCATGGTTATATGATTTGATAATTAAGAATTTTAGAAAAGATATTGAAAAATCAGTTCAATCAGCTTTAAATAATAATCTTACTTCTGTTGTAAATAATTTATTACAAAAACAATTATCAAGTTTAAATTTAGTTGTTCCAATTGGTCCAGCTGAATATAATTTATTTGTTGATTTTACAATTTTATCAAATAGTTATAATGTTAGTAATTCATTAACTGCAGGTACTAATGGTAGAGTTTTACAAAAGAATGCACCAATTTATTCTGGAATGCCACCTGTCATGCCATCAACATTAGGAAGTGGTAAGATGATTGAATTTTTTATGAGTGATACAACTTTTAATAGTGGATTGTATTCTTTCGCACAAGCTGGTTTATTAAATGTAATGATTACTCAAAGTGATATACCTCAAGCATATAATTGGATATTTAATACAAGTAGTTTACAATTTATTATTCCAGGAATTTATACAAAATATCCAAATTGTATCATTCAAGTTAAATTAACACCAAAAGAAGTTCCAACTTCATCTATTAATTCAACAAATGGAATTGGAGTAAGTGTGGTTGAAGAGGCAATCTTTCAAGTAATTTTAAAGAATGGAACAATAGTTGATGCATTTGGATTAGATATTAATCTTATTTTAAATTTAATTGCAACTATTAATGGTAATACTATGACTGGAAATGTATCTTACAAAACTGCAAGCATCACAGTTGACTTTTCTACTATTGGTAATTTAAATGTTGATATATTGTCAACTATTGTTAATTTATTATTTGAGTATGGTTTAATTCCTATTGCAAATATTTTATTACAAAAAGGATTTGAAATTCCAACTTTAGAAGGTTTAACTTTACAAAATCCACAAATTGTTTATGGAAATAGATTTTTAGCTGTACGTTCTAATTTCAATTATCAACCACAACAATAAATTACATTTATTTAACAATCTTAGACTGGACCATAAATACCTCTAAGAAGTGGAGCCATGACTAGAGAGATAATTGTCATTAACTTGATTAAAATATTGAGAGCTGGACCAGAAGTATCTTTGAATGGATCACCAACAGTGTCACCAACAACAGCTGCTCTGTGAGCTTCACTTCCCTTACCAAACTTCTCACCTGATTCTGGATCAATTAAAGCACCACTTTCAATATATTTCTTAGCATTATCCCAAGCACCACCTGCATTAGCCATTGTTACAGCAAGTAAGAAACCAGAAGATAAACTACCCATCAACAAACCTGCCAACATCTTTTGTCTTCCAGCAAAACCAACAATAATTGGAATTACAACAGTAAGTAAACCAGGAAGAATCATTTGTTTCAATGCACTCTTAGTGGAAATATCAACACATCTAGCATAATCAGCCTTAACACCAGGTCTACCTTCCAATAAACCATCAATTTCTTTGAATTGTCTTCTAACTTCAACGATAATAGCCATAGCAGAATCACCAACTGCAGTCATTGTTAAAGCAGCAAAAACGAATGGTAGACATGCACCAATTAAAAGACCAGAAATGACTTCCTTTTCCATAACATTGACACCTGTCACAATACCAGCTTCAGCAGTGTAAGCTTGCATTAAAGCTAAAGCAGTTAAAATAGCACTACCAATAGCAAAACCTTTACCAGTTGCAGCAGTGGTATTACCAAGAGCATCAAGTGCATCTGTTCTTTCTCTTACCTCAGGTGGTAATTCACTAAGTTCAGCAATACCTCCAGCATTGTCAGCAATTGGACCATATGCATCAGTTGCTAATGTGACACCTAATGTTGATAACATACCAACAGCTGAAATAGCAATACCATAAATTCCAGCATCCTTAATACCTTGACCAGCAAAGTCACCTAATAAAACTGCTAAAATAATTGCCACAACAACAATTAAAACTGGAGCACAGGTTGACAACATACCAATAGCCAAACCCTTAATAATAACTGGAGCTGCACCAGTTAAACCTGATTCTGCAATTGATTTTGTTGGTCTATAAGCAAAACTAGTACAATACTCAGTTGCCAAACCAATTAAGACACCAGCAATCAAACCAACAACGAAACATAAAAAGATTGCCCAAGCTTGAGTAACAGGATCAAATAATAAGAAGATAATAGCACCACCTAAAATAATATTAGCTGCACTAGCACCGAAAATACCTTTACGAATAGCAAATAATAAACGACTTTGAACATCACCTTCAGTAGAATCTTTTGTACTAACTAATGAAGTACCAACAATAGAACATAAAATACCTGCTGCAGATAAATAGAAAGGTAATGCAACACCAACTGCACCATAGAATTGAGCACCTAAGGTTGAAGCTGCGATAATAGAACCAACATAAGATTCAAACAAATCTGCACCCATACCAGCAACATCACCCACGTTATCACCTACATTGTCAGCAATAACAGCAGGATTACGTGGATCATCTTCTGGAATACCAGCTTCTACTTTACCTACAAGATCAGCACCAACATCAGCAGCTTTACAAAAAAATTAAAAACGTACTTGGTCAACCAAGAAAAAACGTAAAAATTTTAAACTTACCTTTAGTGTAGATACCACCACCAACTCTAGCGAATAATGCAATAGAAGATGCACCGAAACCAAAACCTGCTAATGCAGTTAGGTTTCTGAAGGCTAAATAACAAACGCTTAACATGACTAAACCTAAACCAACTACGGATAAACCCATGACAGATCCAGCGCCGAAAGCAACTTTTAAGGCTTGATTTAATGAAGTTCTTGCTGCATTAGTTGTTCTTACATTTGCTCTAGTTGCAATTAACATACCAATAATTGAAGTACCAGCAGAGGTTAAAGCACCAATTAAAAAACAAGCAGGTGTTGGAATGTAAATACCTGATTTATCAACACCGAATAGAAGACCAAAAACTACAAAAACAAATACTATTATCATTATAGATTAATATTTTGATCATCGGAAATTAGAAAATAGCTTACCTGCTAATACTTGGAATTCTCTAACTAAGAAAGCACGAGCTCCTTCTGCAATATATAAAGATATTTGATAACTGCAATCCATTAAGATTAGATTACAAGATTGAATGAATAATAATTATTACTTACGTTCTTCCGCCATGAATTTCATAAACACCTGTTGGAGATTTTAACACACGTAAAGCTAAGAAAACAACAACGAAAATTGCTAAAAATCCACTAGCCAATGAAATTAAAATACTTTCCATTGGTAAATTGAATAAACCGCGAAGCGTACCTCCAGTTGGTTGTTCAAAAGGTGTGTCATCAGGGACTTTAATATCAACAAAAGTAAAGATGAAAGCTGCCACAATCGCAACTATTGTTAAGGCTAAGAAAACAACTAAAGTTAAATAGAAAAGAAGAGTATTTTGTTTTGGTTCGTCAAATTGTGGTTCATCACCTACAACTTGTTCACTCATATCATTCATCTCTTCGGCAGTTTCCTCTGTTTTCATAAATCAAATCAATCGTTACGATCATGATTAAGATCATCTAATTTTAACATACCTAGCGAAGCCATGGTTTAATTTTTTTCTCTAAATTTTTAATCAAATAAAGAAGAACCTTAAAATATATTTTTGATTGGCACTTTTATTACAAACGTTTTAACCATTCTTTTAGTTTTTACCCTTAATGATTAGTTAAATAATTCTTGATATTTACTGACTTAATACTTCATCAATGGTCATAGTACCACAATTGACAATTTTAACTTGATCAATTGGTCTATCACGTAAATCAGTTCTAACTTTTTGTAAATCATCAATTAATTGCATTCCATAAAGTACTTTACCAAATACAACATGTTTATTATCTAAATGTGGTGTTTTTTCAGTTGTAATATAAAATTGACTTCCATTTGTATTTGGTCCTTTGTTTGCCATACAAATAAGATAAGGTTCAGAATGTTTTAATTCAAAATTTTCATCTTTAAATGAAATTGCATTTCCAATAGTATCTCTAATCACTAAATTATTTATCTTTTCTTTCATGTCATCTGTTAAATTATCTTTAACTTTATCAAATACTGGAATACTACTCATTCCAGTACCTTGTTTAATATCACCTCCTTGAAGCATAAATTTATTTATAACACGATGGAAAATAGTACCTTTTAAATCACCTGCTTCACATAATTTTAAAAAGTTAAATGCAGTAACAGGTACAACTTTATCATATAATCCAATAATGATACGTCCTTTATTAGAAGTATCTTTAAAACGTGAATCAACATGTTCTACATCAAGATAAACAAATTGTCTCATTCTTGCTGGATCTATACGTTCTACAATAAATTCTCTTTCATCAATTTTAACACCACTTGCTTTTTCTTCTTGTTTTTTAGGAGTTTCAGGTGTTTGTTTCTTACTACCACCAAGTATCATCTTTTGAATTCCTTCAATTATAGAATAATCTCCTTTAGTTCTCATATAGAGATATTGTCCTATACATACTAAAACTATTAAAAATAGATAAGTACTTCTTCTAATATTTCTAAATCTAAAATTTACAATTGATTCTAAAAATTTTTTAGGTAAATCTTTACGTAATTGTTTTGTTGCTTCAATTCTAGCTTTATGTCTCCTTTCAAATTCTGTTTCACGATCAAAATGATTTGAAATTAAAGAACTATGAAATTTATAATTTAATAAAGGTTGTTTAATAAGCAAAGATAATTGATTATTGGAGTGTTGAACAATATTTTTTCTTAAAGTACGTTTTAACATTTTTTTTTTTATTTTTTTTATTCTTCTTCGTTTTCTTCATTTCCGTCATTCTCTTCTTCTTCGAATGGGTTGGCAATTTCTTCAGTGTTATCTAGGGGACATAGATGCATTAAAGAGGTACCTCTACAAACAACTATACCTAATTTACGAATATATTGTTTATTATTATCATCGGTTTTACGTTTGTGATGATCTTCATTATCTCTAATAAATTCACTACAATCATCCAGAACTACATTCATCATTGTATCAAATCCTCTTAGAGTTCCAAATACTTCTCTTCCTCCTATAAATTTTATTATCACAGCTTTCCCTAAATATTGATTTAAATCTAAAATATTTTCCCGAGGTTTTCTTGTTGAAGTTGCGTTGGTGTCTTCGTGTTGTGTTGTTTTACTCATTTTTAAATAATTATTGATTTGTCAATTATTTTATTAATTCTTTACAAAATTTTATTTGTTTGAAGTGATGTATGGGAATTCTGTATTGGGCAGAGGTATGTTAGAAAGTATTAAAAACTCTAAATTAAAAAGTGGAATGGTTTCTCTAACGTGATGTTTTCCAGCTGAATTCATATCAAGTTTTGGATGTGTAATGTATTTTCTGTTTTCCATTTGCCTTAATTTTTCTTTTCTCATGTTTTTATTGTGCTCGAGGCTTTTTCCTGGATAATATTCAAAGCAACATTTTTCATTGTCACTTACAACCCAAATAACATCTCTATTTTCAGTTACACAATTAAAAGGTTCATGTGTGTTTATACCACCCCCAGCAATATCGTCGATGTTCATCCAACCAGTTTTATTTTGTCCAAAATATTCTAATTTACTGTTAATTAATTCTCTTTTGGCACTACTATCGTTTGAAGACAGAGAGTTTAAGGTATTGAAGTCGTTAGGACTAACTAATAATAACTCACATTCTCCACCAGCTATACCACCAAATTCAGTGAAAGTATTGATGCCACTTTCATAAAGTTCTTTCACTTTGTCTACAGTTAATTCATCTTCACAAAAGTCACTAGGTTGTGTTAATTTTTCATACTCTTCCTCTTTACCTTTATAAAAGACAGGTTTTTCATTTAGATAGTTAGCTTCTGCCTCAGTAATGAAGTGACTGTGGTATTTATCATCATATACATTATTTAAGAGTTTTGCTTTTCCATAGCTTAATATATAAGAGTAATCAGTCGATGGAATAGTTAATGAATTTCTAATTTGTAATTGTTTTGAAATATATATTGAAAGATAAGATTGAACTTGTTCTTTTGGTACTTCTATTTTTTGTTTATCTTTTTTCTTCAAATAAAGAAAATCTAATTCATTTTGTTCATTCTGGATAATTAAAGATGCTCTATTCATGGTTATATCATTTTCTAAAAATGGTATTAGAGATAGTAATTCGTTGTTTTTAAGAGTATCTCTATATTGTTTATCTGGTGTATTTGACTTACTGCTTGGTTGTAATAAATCTAGTTCTGTGTTAGATGTAACTTTTTGGGTTGCTTCGAAAGAAATAATTCGTGATTTTTCATAGGTTCCAATCATTTCTAAAAGGGTTTGTAGATTGGATTGCAGAGTAAAGTATTTGTTTTTATCATTTCCCCAATTACTTAAATTAGCTTTTATAAAGGTTGAAATTTTTGTAATGAAAGAATTTTTACTTTCTATTAATTGATTGGTATTTGAAATAATATTTGTTATATGTTGTTCTATTTCTTGTTTGGATTCATTTGAGGTAATATTAATATTTGTTTCTATACGATTTAATATATCTTTTGTTGTTGAAAATCTATTCAAAATTCTTAAAATTCTCTTTGTGAATAATTTCATTTTCAGTATTTTATCCCAAGTGTCATTTGTAGATTTTTCAGTTTTTTCAATTTCTGGGCAAGAGTCTAAAATGTTATTTAAATTGGTTTCACCACTTATGAAAGGGTGAATGAACCCAAACCGCTTGTGATATCTTTTTTCATTGCGTTTTGAATTAGGGGAGTGTAATCCAAAGAAATTAATTTTGTTTGAGTTTTCTAGTGGTCGAGTGATATCTATAAAATTTAAAGAATCATTCAAAAGTAAATAAGAAGGTAATTCACAATAATCAATTACATTTAAAAACATTTCCATAATATTAGTTCTATTAGTCTTTAATTCTGTGTCAATTAATTCTAATAGTTCTTGGTGAGGAATATGTTCTCTAGGAGAAATAAAAGTGTTTGAGGTAGATTTAGGGAAAATTGAAAGTAATGGAGGAATGATTTTATAAGATCCTATTTGAGATTTCAAAACTTTCTCAATATTAGAATTAATTTCATTGTTAATATATTTCCATTCTTGCTCTTCTTCCTTATTTATCTTAATTGGAAAGAAACTTGTAGTGTAAGACTTAATATTGAAAAGTGAAATTAAGTCAAATTCTTCTTCCAATGGATTAAACCAAATAAAATTATTTTTCTTTTCTAATGGATGAATTAATAAAGAGGTTGGATGAACAATTTTAAACGCTTCAGTATTACTGAGGGATTCTCTGATCATTTGTAATATTTCACCTAAATTTTTGGAATAATGTCTCCATATATTTCTAAATCTATTGTTAATAGGTCTGTATTCAATAATTAAATTATTGTCATTATGCGTTTGTTTGGTATTCAAACTATTTGATATTCTCCACCTTAAATACGTCCTAATGATTCTATTATAAAGTGTAGGTAAAGATATAATATTGTCAGTAGGGGGTGACGCTAAAAATCCTACTACAATAGTTTGTAAAGTAGCTGATAGCTTTAAATCAGCTAGTGTTTTTTTGTTTTGGACTTCTATTTCAATAGTAAATAAATATTCTGTAATAAATAATAATACAATTTGTATTTTTCTAAAAAAAGGTTGACTGTCAAATTTTTTATCTTTGTAAAATGGTATTAAGGATTTTGCAATTCCAGGTATAGGAGCTATTTGACGATTAGGTTGATTTTTATAGTTTTCTATAGAATCAAATATAATCTTATGAAGTTGTTGATGCACTTGATCATCTAAATTAATAAAGTCATTTAGATGAGGAATAGACATGTTCGTTGTAGCTGAGTCAAGTAAGCCTTTGTTTATATCGAATAAGTGAAGTAAAGGAGAATAATATGTTTTTACGAATTTATAAAGAACTTCAGAAGTTGTAGGCGTCATCACCCTTAAATAAGAAAGAGGTCTTTTCCACTTTAAATTCATGAATCTAGACAACAAAGTGATATTCTCATAAAGAAAAGTAATATTTTCTTTCTCTACGGAATTGAATCTTTTGTTTAGTTCATCCTTATTTTCGTTAGTTGAAATAGCTTTTATATGTCTAAGAAATTGTTTCACTTTATGTTTTATGTAGTCTCTGTGAAGTATTGGATTTTCTGGTATGTATATTCCCCGTAAATATAATTTAAAGTAAAAGTTATTTCTCCTTAGAATTTTTATATTTTCTCTTATTGCCTCTATTGCAAAAGGTAAATAAAAAAGCAAGGTGTTTGGTTGACCATTGTTGTTCATGGTTAGTTCTTTAAACGGAAGTTTATAAAAAAATGGATTGTATAACAAATTATGGAATTGTTTTTCCTCCAATAATAGTGTTACAATGTCAATATTTACATTATTGTGGTATATATTATACAAAGGATATGATATTATAGAAGATAATTGTTCATATTTTAATTCTTGTAAAAATTCACATAGTTGAAATAATTCAAGGTCAGTATAATTTTCAAATTGTGACATTTCATTAAATATTGTACCAAACTCGGATTTTATCTTGTTTATATATGAATTATAATTAATAAACATTTCATAATTATTTCTTTCAAAATGAATTCCATTCTTATCATTAAAATATAAAGGCGAGATAATAAAAGACAAAGAATTCACACCAATATCCCTAAATTCGTTCTTAATATTATATTTCATATGTTCTATTGAAATTTGTTTTTCATTGGAAGAGCTATCGCTATTATATGGATTTAAAGGTTTGAGAAGAGTAGTCAACAAAGAATTTAACTTTAGGTCATTTAACTCAGACAATAAAGAAGTAGGATGTATTTTAACCAATAACTCTAATATACTAGATCTTCCTTCCATAACTCCTTGAAATTCCTCAAAAGATAAATTATTTTGTGGAATGATTGCTTCAAATATCCAATTTCTTAGAGGAGGATAAATTGGAAATCTATATCTTTCATTAAGCACATTTCGTTGTTCAATTTTCCTTTTTAAAATCATCTGAAGATTGTCATCATTATTTTGTTCATTTAGAGGAATAGTTGTTATACATTCTTTTCCAGTATCTTTTAAAAAGTAAGGAAAATTATTAAAGTGCTCTATATTAGTTTCAGTACCATAAAGACCTCTTTTTTTAAAATTGTTCAATAAATTATCACGGTTGGAGGTCTTCCATCTAATACCATAAATTAACATGTATTGACTATTCCTCTTAATTAAAATAGGATATTGAGTTAATATACAATTACTCCATTTCTTTTGTGCATTATTTGTCATTTTCTCACTCGTATATTTACTTATATCAGCCAGTTTTGTAAAGTATTGTAACAAAGTGTAAATAAGTTTTCCTCTATCATTTAAACTATTCTTCCATTCAATTTTATATCTATACATATTAGAGAGATATTTATTACACAACCATTCAACTTGATTCATTGAAATATCTCTAATACCTTTCTCAATTGGTCTCTTACTAAATGAAAATAAATCATCTGGAGGAGGAGTTGGTACTAAGTTTTTTCTCAACAAACAATCTTTTAAACCACTGTATAACATTGTAAATTATTATGATTTTTAAATAAATCTTACCTTAGCTCAATATCCTTTTCTAATTCATAAATTAAAGGCAAATAGGCTGTATCTTTTCTCATTATTTTAGCGTGTCCATTTAAACTTAAAATTATTGACAATTTGTCACAAAGAAATGTTATTAAAAACTTACATAACTTGTAAACATTTAAGAGAAGTATTATTATGAAATTCTAATTCATATGGAGTAAATAAATTTAAAGTAATAATTAGTCTATGTATTTCATATTGTTCACCCTCTAATGGACTATTCGGTTTATATAATAAAGGAGAAGATAAAATATTGGACTCAAAATAATCATATTGTAAATTTCCTTTTCGTTTAAATTTACTTAATCTTTTTAAAGCTTTTTTTAAAATCTCTTTATCATTTTGTCCTTTTATTAATTCTTCATTATGTTCTATTACTTGTTGTTGTTCTGTTAAAAATGTTAAAGCAAAGGGATTTTTACGAGATAGTGCATTATCTTTGTAGGTTTGTAAAAATCTATTTATTCTAGAGATATCTGGTATTGTAGAAAAGATAGTTGAAGGTTTTATTGGAATATTATCTGTTTTGTTTTTTATTCCAAATGCTGATTTAAGTTGTTGAAAGAGTTGATTATCAATTTCTTGTTCCGATGATTGTTTATTGGATTTTTTGGATTGAGTATCTGTTGTGAAATTATCTAAATAATTAGAAAAATAAATTAATGTATTGTTTATTTTATTTTGTTGTTTTTCTATTTGATTTAAATACTCGAATAGATTTTCTGTTGATTTGCTATCGTTATTCATGTTTGTTGCATTTTTTTTTAATATTTTGTAAACTGTAGAAAAAAAATTACAAGGGAAAAACAAGTATTTTGATACTTGGGCTTCTTGTTTAAAGTAGCATTTTTGATTTTCTATTAAATTTTTAGTCAAAAAAACACTAGGAAATTTGTCAATCTAAAAGTGAGTAAAATGTGGTTGTAGACTTTTTGCTGTAAAGTGGAATTGGTACGCACGCTTTCACAAATAAATATAGGTTTACAATGTGTGTTTGTACAAAAAAAGATGTGTTGGTCTCGGATTGGGACCTTTAGTATGATCTCAAGAGAATGAGATACAATCCAGCACTTTATTAGTTAATTGCGTGCGTATTATTTCATAAACTACAACAAAGTCTACCACCACATTTTTCAATTTTAATGCTGACTCAACATTGACAAATTTCCTAGTGTTTTTTTGACTAAAAATTTAATAGAAAATCAAAAATGCTAGTTTAAAGTCTTGTGTTTAACAAGTTTTTTTAATAAGCATTTTGATTTGTTGCTTGAAAAAATGCTTGTAGCAATGAAAATTGCTTTGAAACAATATGTGAATGCGGAAAGGAAGTTTTAAATTTGAATTTATTGAAAATAAAATATAATCAAACAAATAAAGAAGAAAAATTCATTAAATTTACTTGTTCATATTGTAAAAAAACATTTTATGTTTTTTTTTGTTGTATTATTTATAAAAAAACAGAACAGCTTAAAAATTATTTTAAAAAACATTTATGTAATATAACAATAAATTAATTTATAGATAATCTATTAAATAAATATATATTCGTTAATACAAAAAGAAAAAGAGAAAAAATAAATAAAGAAAAAATTACTAATTATAAAATTAAAGAAAATATTAATAATGAATTTGATAGAATAAAAATTAATTTAATAACTAAAAAATTAATTATTGACAAAAAAATTTAAGAAATTTAAGAAAATATTATAGAGAATAAAGAAAATAATGAAAAAAAAATGAAAATAATGATAATAAAAATTATGAGTTACAAATAAAGGATTTTGAAGAATAAATATTAAATAAAAGTAATATTTTTATAATACTATATAAAATAAATAAAAATTATTCTATTAATGCAATAGAAATTAATAAAAATGATGATTTTTCATTATTTAAAAATTATTAAAAACTTTATTTTACATATAAATATTTAATATAAAATAAAGTTTTATATATGGTTTTTGATATATTTAAAAATATAAATAATAAATTTTATTGTAATGAGTTTAAATTAAATAATAATTTATATTATATTAAAAAGGCTTTACAAATAATTAATAATAATATACCAATATTTAAATTATATCACACTTTTTATATAAAAATAAAATTAAAAGCAAAATTTTTTATTCAAATAATTTTTAAAAATACAATAATGATTTAAAAGAAAAATTTAATGAAAAAAATGTTAAACTTATTGTTATAGATGTTTATTATGATGAATTTTTAAAATATAAATTTAGTAGTTGCAAATATGATGGTTTATATTTAATAGTTTATATTAAAAGATATTTATTATTAAAAATTTATAATTTATTTTGTTTAAGAATAAGTAAATAATAAAAAAAACTTATTTAAATTATTAAATATTATTTGTAAAAAATTAATTAATTTTTATAAAACTTAAAAAGTAAAAATAATAGCTAATAATATAATTATAAATGTTTATTTTAGTTTATTATTAGAAAATTTGACTATAAGATATGATAATTTTAATGTTAAAAAATTTAATGCAATAAAATTTTGTCATAAATATAATTTATTAAAAAATTAATTATTATTTTATAATTTAGAATTTTTAGATTTTTTATTAAATAAAAAATTTATTACTAAAAATATGTATGAAAAATATAAAAAATTGAGTTATATTAATAATGAATTAATTAAAAATACAAAAAAAAGTAAAAAATTTTTATGAATAATGAAAATTAATAAATAAAAAAATAAAAAAGAAAAAATTTAAAAAAGAAAATGATGTTAAATTTAAATATAATGAAAATCTATTTTGAAAAATTTATGATTTATATAGATTTATAAATAGAATAGCAATTTTTGATTTGTATAGAGATTTTATTATTAATATATTTCATGTTACATTATTAAAAACAATTTTTGTACATATAAAATTAATTTATAATTTTTTATCATCAAAAGATAAAAAAAATTAAGTGAAAAAAAATTAAATATAAATAAATTCATACAATTTAAAGCTATGAAATAAAACATTTATGAATGGGAGAAATCTTGTAAAATTTTTTAAATATAATGCTATTTGTTTATAGATTTTTATATAAAAAAGAAGAAACTGTTTATAAAATAATTTATAAAAACATTTTAAGTCGTTGTAATTTTGTTATAAAATTATTAGAAAAAAAAATTAATTCTGAAATAATTGATAAAATAAAATATTTTTTTTCAATTTAAATTAGATATAATAAATTTTTTTTTAAAAATAAAAGATAAAAATCTAAATAATTCATTAAATATTCATTCTTTAATTCATTTTTTTAAGGATGTTGATAGAATAAAGTCTATTATTTTATATTAAACTAAAAATTTGGAAGCAAAATATAAAATTATAAGATAGTTTATAATAAAAAAATAATAAGTAAGAAAATAGATTTAAAGTAGTTAAAAAAATTAACGTTTAAATATTTAAATTTAAATATCTATTTTTTAAAAATAAAAACATTACAAAATTAATATTAAAGGATAAAAAAATAGTAATATTTTATAAAATTAATTTATTAATAAAATATTATAGAAAAATTATAAATATCTAGAATATATTGAATAATAGTTTAAAAATTAATAAATTAAATATAAGTAATATAAACATTATAACTAAGTGCTTATTATTTAATAATATATTTACTGGTATTGTTATTGTTTTTATAGATTTATATATAGGTGAGGCATTTATTATTAGTGAATATATTAATTTATTTTTAATATTAAATTTAATAAAAATCTAAATGATGAACAGAAAATTTGTTTATTTTTTTCAAACAAAATAATAACACTATTGAAAAAAATTAATAATAAATAATAATTGATTTTTAAATAATAATTAATTAATTCTAGTATTTATTATATTATAATGGAGCTAATATGTATATATTATTTTTTTATAATTTTTTGTAATCATAATGGATAAGATAATGTAGTATTAGATATTTTAAAAATTTAATTGAATGAAAATAATATTTATTAATTAATATTAATAATAATAATAAAAAAAATTTATTATAAACATTACAAATTTCTCTTATAATTAGACTCATTCTGTTTGTATTTTAGAAAATAGAAAATTATTTTATTATATTAATTCCTCAGCTAATATGTTAAAAAGATATAATAGAAAATTATTTTAAAAAATTAATAATTTAACTTCTTTAACAGAAAATCAAATTTATACAAAAATAATTTCTAGTGATCATTTATTTTCAATTATAATTAATAATCATTTAATTTATTATATGAATTATATAATGCAATAATTTAGGTTACAAAAATATTAAAATATTTAGAACTATAATTAAAAAAGCAATATTAAATACTACATATTAACTAAAGGAACTAAAAAATTTAATAGAATGTATATTTTAGATTAATAAAATGAAATGCAAAGTTTATTTAGTAATAAATTTTTATAAATATATAATAATGTAAATAAAATAAAAGATGTCATTTGTTAAGAAAAATTAAAAACAAATAATACAGTTAAATATATGAATAATGTATTAAATTTAGTTTTCAATAATCAAACTTGTATTAAATTTACAAAATTAATAAATAGAAATACTTTAAAATTTAATTTTTATAATTTATTAATGGACTAATTTAATAAAATTTTAATTTCAGTAATTTTATATAGATTAAATAAATATAATCTATATACTGAAATATTAATATCAATATTATAATATTATGTCGATTTTAGTGAATTTTGAGATAATTTAAAAAATTTAATAAAAATTACAACTGAATTCAATGAAAAAATCATTATAGAAACTAAAAATTTAATTATAATGACTGAAAAATATGAAATTTCTGATTGGTCAGTTTATAAATTAGATTTTTATTTTTATAATGAAATCTTTATTATATAGGTTTTTGTTTTATTAATGAATAGCAATTTAGATCTTATTATATTTTTATGGTCGAATTATTTAATTTATATAAAGATTTAATAAGATTACATTAAAAACAAAATGAAAATATTAAAAACAAGTAATAATTACATAATTTAATTATTGTTTTCTATTTAATACATACTATAATTTTAAATTCACTAACCAATTATAGTTCTATATCTTGTAAAGTGGAGTTAATTATAAATTTTATTACAATAAATAGCCTTAAAAAAATCTGATCATTAATTAATAAAATAGTTGCTATTTATAATAGATTTTTATTAATAAATCAAAAAAGTAAACTGTTTGTATTTAACTTAGCAGTTCTATAGTGAAATTTCTTAAAATCATATACAATTTTCCGATTATTTATGCAAAAATAGAACAAAAAAAGACCTCAATAAAATATCTTTCAAAACAA